>CM040764.1:21444434-21704434 GCA_022829145.1 Albula goreensis | reverse complement strand
TGAAGCTTCGGCCACTTGGCACAAGGGACGTCAAAGACACAACAGCGACTGTCTGCCTCCGCCAGCTCAGCCTCCAGCACCACAGGGGGCCAGAGCCAATTCATTCCAACAGTTTTCAATTAATTATTTATTTGTCAAAGACCATTGTGTTTCAATAGGAAAACAGTGCAGCTGTACTAAGATAATAGTAATATGTTCTCCAGTCTCTACTTGCATGTATATATATATACATGAGTTTAGGAGGAAAGATCTTCACTGCACTGACATGAATGGTAGTGATAGTATGTCGCCTTATAGTAAGGTAATATCCCTCTGCATGAGGCTGTGAGCAGATAAACTGCTGCCACGTCTTAATGCTGTAAACGTGTGTGTTAGACTGCTTCTCTCGTTACAGGCATTTACAGCTCCCCGCCCTTAATATCCTGTGCTGTTCATTTTCTGTGTGCTCCCTATTCCATCTCTGCTTCTATGTGATGGTGCTCATTTTTATTTTTATAGTGCTGTTCTATCATCAGATTGCACACTGAATTTTGAGTCTAGACGAGTGTTCTTGATTAAAAGAAAGAGGGAAAGACTTGAACTTGCGAAAAAAAAGAAGGCTGCATTTTCAGGGAGAATTGGAATAATTCTCTGTACTCATTTGGCTCCCTGCTATTCTCTGGCCTAATTGCAGCGTGTTGGGTGGGGTAAGGGCAGGCTTTTCTGAAGTTCACATCACTGCCCCCTTTGTGGAAATATGAAAAAGGAAAATGAAAGAATCCTATTCTTCCTGGCCTGCTTTGTAGGCTGTGACTATCACATCGGCTGCAAGAACATTATGAATTGTAAATTTTTGTACGTTTCAGAAATAGAAGTGGCTGTTAACTGGGGGCCTCATGCATGTTTCATGGTAGTATTTTTAAATTTTATATATTTTTTTCCCAGTCCTGTTATCAAAGGGTGCATGTACACACTCATGCCTTCCCATGTGTCATTCAAGGTGAGCATTCCAGTCTGCGGAATTTCATCCGTACAGCCGGGAAAAAAATTCCCCTCATTCCTTATGACTCCTAAGGAAACATGGGCTATTGAGGACTTTCCATTATTTCTGATTAGCCGTCCAGCTCCATGTGTTTCATCCCTATGATGGATCAGTCCTGGGCCAATGTCCTGTCACAACGGCTTCCTGCCGAGGGCCGGCAGCTGATAGGCCGGAGGATGGAGAGGCCGGGGTGGGATGATTTAGCTGGTGCACGGGCGTATACTGTAAGTGCCCTCATTTGTCTCCGGGAGGGTACATCATCTGCGGCGAGGCCGTAAAGCAGCGGAGGGGGGCAGCTGATGGAGGGGATCCTTCATCTCTGTTTGCCCGGCCCCCGACGGACGGCGGTCTGCGCCTGTGTTGCCAACGCCGTTGCCGCACACCTCCCTGACTGACACGTGAGGTCGCCATCCTTCACAGCACAGCGGCCCAGGGATGGAGGGATGAGGGATGGGTTTGGAGCGGAGGGGGAGGAGAGGAGGGTGAGCGGGGGTGCGTGTTGTGGGGGTGTTCTTTAATGGGGCCGCCGAACGCTCGAGGGTGGTCTCCATCCCGTGCCAGACCAGATGCAGCCCCCTCGTCCCGGCTTTCGTGGAGCAGGTGTTGGGGTCCGGGCCCGTGCCGGCGGCAACGCCAGCGTTGTTTGGCGGCCAGGACGGGACGGGACGGGACGGGACTGGGCACACTGTCTGTGCAGCTGCCCCCGGGCACTGGAGTCAGACAGGCTGAGGAGAGAGGGGGCACTTGGCTGGGGCTCAGTCATGGAGCTCAAGCTGGCTACACAGTGCATTCACCTCTCCACTGAGGACACGAAGGCCCGCTCACCGCATATATCAGTCACTCGCGCCCGAGCCAGCCGACGCGGGGCTCAATGGCCCTCTCTCATTATGCATTCATATGTTTCTTTTGTTCCTCTGGATCTCGCCCCAGAGCACCCGGGCTCAGCACTTCTGCTCAAGGACACAATGAGAGCAGCCAGGCTCCGGCCGGCTGGGATTTGAACCTGCAATCCAACGGGTTCCCACCGCTATGCCTGGCACAGCCGAACGGTTTTTAATTCCGTGCGCCGGAGCAGCTCGCCTTGCGCATTTGGTGCAGCAGTAGACCTGGGAGGCCTTTTATCCGTCCGTTGCCCTTTTTTTATTTTTTTGGCCGGTTCCCATGGCAACTGAGCTAGGCTGAGGGGTCAAGATGTCTAAAATATCTGCGGCAAAAAAAAAAAAAAAAAAGGCAAGCTGAAGGAGGTGAAGGTCCTGGCCCCGCACACTTTGCATTAGACTGAGGCACCACAGCCATGAACGATTCCCACCGAAACATCATTTATAAAAGCTAGCTAACTATTATCCCCCCTCTCCTCCCCATTTTCCTGGGCAGTGATGACAGTGAATAATTAAATCCCATCAAACGTGGCTACTGCAAACAGCTCTGGGTCAACACTTTATTCCTCCAAAAAAAAAAAAAATTAGAAATAAATAAAAAAATCTGTACAAATTAGCATCAGCAATTTCAATTTCATTAATAATCTAATTCATTACATGCCAGAAAATTTGTATTAATGTAAATTACTTAGCATTCACGGTGTAAGGAAATAATATGAGGGACCTCATTTGTGTTGGGGGGGGGGATGGGGGGGGGGGGAACTGGTCAAATTAAAATGCAATTGTGCATTGAGTGATAAAGCTAGTCTAAACAGTAACAAATGAACATTTTAATTTGGGCCCAGAGATCAGTATATATGTCTCCTCCATCAGCGTAATTACAGCGCATATAAATCTATCTGCTTTCCCATTAACTGCAGTAAGAATTAGCTTTTTTAATAAAAATGTATTATTTTTTGTTCAACAATTTCCCTCATTTTAATATGCTTCAGCCAGAATGAATTAACTATTCATGTGCCTGGGCCTGTTTTTATTGCAGCTCCGTCTCCGTGCGGCAACAGTTGGCTCTGAACTCAATTCAGTCGCAGCACCTGCTGCAATGAAAACTGGTGCAACTATTTATGTATTTGAATGCCAACATATTCATAGGATCTGACTCATTACTGTGACTAAACAAATGTTTAATTTTGTTTTTTTTTTTTTTTTTTAAAAAAAAAAAAAAAGAGCATTTTGTACACTGCTGGCGTGTCTCAATAACGGCGGTCACAAACTGTGGCAAAGCTTCCACTTTACGTACGTTAACACTCCATCACCATAACTGTCCCAGCCCTGCGGCGTAATTTACCGCTGTTTTGCTGTTAATGAAATAAATAAAAGCTAAACCTGACATTTTGGAGGTAATTGATTACTCTCACAAATGCACACACTCCCTCCTCTCCTCTCTCTCTCTCTCTCTCTCTCTCTCTACCTATCTCCCCTCCCCTCCTGGAATATGCTGACAAGCGAAAGAGCCGTAGAGCGGGGTGCGTCTCTCCTCCCGAAAGGAGGAGTGCGGCCGAGCCCTTAGCGGAATGCTAATCCGCCCCCGCCACCTGCTCTGCCTCTGTGCTTCCTGTGGAGTTCTGCACAGCGGACGCTCTGATCGCGTTAGCGCCGTAATCATGTTTCACCCCTCCTGTACAGACAGATGCTGTGAAAGGTCACGCGACGGATTGATGAGACGAGATGGCATAACTTCACTCGCTACACACACGCGGGGAGGATGGGGGGGTGGGTGTGGGGTTGATGGGGAGAGGCCCACTTGGCCTGTCACTCCTCTAATTATTTTGACTTCTCCCACTACAAAGGGTAAATTGCCTAATGGTGCCAGCTGATTGGAATGGGACGCAGGGATGGTTTGTGAATGAGTATTTACAGAGGCACGCTCATCAGCAAATGTCCTTTCTCTTGATTCCCGAAGCTTCAGGGGTCTGGATTTCACATTTAATTAATAATTTAATGCTGCTGCTGTATCAAATAGAAACAAACTGCACCTCAGAATCATTGGCTCTAGTTATAGACATTCCAATGGGCAGTGACAGCCCTGGCCACTAGGGGGCCCATATTTCCTCTGAGTAATGTGGCGGAAAACGCAATGAGGCCTGCACATGTAAGGCACTCTATCACCAATTACTGCCCTTGTGCACTTCGTTGCTTTCTTGATAATATCGTGGCGTGATATGTGATGTTGAGTATCTTTGCTGCTGCCACCCTCAAGGGAGGCAAGTGTGAAATTAATATAAGGGAAACTACAGCTCTGATACGTTTGTGTTTATTTATTCATTTATTTTGACGTAGCTGAGGTCATCCTCAGTGTCATCTCTTACTCATTTTAGATCTGTGTGCCATATTATGTAGTTAGTTCATTGGCAACAAGTCAAATATGCAATGTTATGTGCATAACAGAGAGGGAAAAACGCTAGTCTGCTGTTCTGTGTCTCAGCTTTTACTTCTGCTGCTCCTGTGTCCTGCTTTTACACATCCATTTGATTCCTCCAGACATTTTTCTAGCTATATATCATAGCTCTTATGTTTGAAAATGGTGTTGCACAATGATCTAGGTACAAAAATGGACATTCCAGTGAAAGTATTAATAATTAGACCATAAAAGTCAATTTCCTGACTTCCCCCTAAAGCTATTTCCCATGTGGCATGACTTTATTTTTTTGGTGCGTATATTACAGTCATAGTTACCCAGGATATAAAGTTACTGAGGGGGTGTTACTTTTCCAGCCAGTCAGCAAAGTCGTATGTCATCACTGTCTGGCTGCGTTTTATGACTATTTCTTCAGGTGAAATCGTGAAGTGAGTTCGGCCGGAGTGGTCCTTCAATCTGTCATGCCTTGTCCTTGGACATAACTTACAGTGGATGCACTGTTTACCTCAGCTCAACTATGTAAATAAGGACAACTATGCAGAGAGGCTTTAAAGAGGAGTCCTGTCTCATAAAACCCCAAAATAAAATTTGATATCCACGCTGCCAATTTAATCTGATTTATGATGAGGTCATTGCAAACAATCACAAGGACAAGAATACAAGAATACGACTCGGACTCAAGCTTTGTAATTTACGTGATTAATGGGCGAACATTTGTATTCCTGTTGCCTATGACAGCCAACAACAGCATGCATTATTATGATAAATAAGATGTTTTTGCTAACTCTGCCATTTTAAGCTATGAATGAAGTTATAAAGCAGCGAAATGGCACATTGGTATTCCTCTCCACTCTTCACTCGGCTTTTTCCCCCTTTCTGCCTAAAACCGTTTAGTTGTCTGAACGAGACAGGGCCAGCGAACGTCCTGTTGGAGGCCACCTCGTACGAGTCGCGTTAATACAGCGTAGCGGAGATGGACGGGGTGTGTGTGTGTGTGTGTGTGTGTGTGTGTGGGGGGGGGGCAGCTGGTGGTGAATATGGGCTTCTCTTGCAAAACCTTTGACTTTTCCGCGGAAATAACAAGCAAGAGATTGACCCTGTGAAAACATAAAAGCCAGACGTAAAGGTCAGACCACCCGGTTTAAACGCATTTATGTCAGCGCAGAATGCTGGTTTGCTGCTGTCACATGCAGTGTGGGCCTGCACTTTCATAATGGGGGCCGGAGGTAATTATCGATCCCCGTCACATTTTGTCCATTCTCAGGGAATGCGTCACAGTTATATAATAAAGTAGGGCATAACACTTAACATGGGTTCCTTTTTTTAAAAGATTGCTTTTTCCTTCCTCCTGGCAGGGTGGCATACAGTAATTGACAGATATGGCACAGGGAACAAGGGGTTGTTGTAGCTGCTGTTTTCGGGATATGGTTGGCAGCGTTCGCTGGAAAACCCGGGACCCAAAACAGCCAGAGAGTGGCTGAAAAAAGTAAAAAAAAAAAAAAAAGAAGAAGAAGGAAAGGTGGAAAATGTCCCACACTCCCCAAAGGGGATCACAGGCGGAGAGCTGTAATCACACACGGATCACAGACTCGATGCTACGCCGGTGGGCACCTTCCCTGGTCACCGTGACGATGGGGTGTCTCCGATTGGCACCGGGGAGGTTCTGCCGTGCCCGGGGACCGAGACCAGGACCACGGCTGCCGCCACAAAGAGGCCGGGGGAGCGGACCTCCAGCTGCTGGCACCGGGGTCCGCCGGGTCGGTGCCGACAGATTCACAGTTACAAACGGTCACCCGGGAACAAAGGCGCGAAAGCAATGGAGCGTATTAGCATTCAACAGCCGGCCGCAGACTTCCTCTGCCCGTCCTTATTAACTCTTAGGAGCATACCCACACACTGCTGCACTCCTTGTGAGACAGTCTCATGAGGGCGTAGACACATGCTGGTCTGTTTCCCCAACTTCACCAACAAGTAGTAGCACATGAAAGCTATTTCAATTATGCATTCTTTGTTATGTATTGTCGTATGATGTAGTATAATCTGCTGTCTCTGATCACTTGTTGTTTGATAATCACAGTTGAACTGAGTCTTTTCCTTATAAGTTCTTGTATTTAATGCCAATGAATCTTTACCGCCTCCTCAGTTTTTACTATGCAGCTTGTATAAGGAAACGAAGGCATCCCCAGGGGGAATGCTGTTACCCTATGCATTGACTTCCCTTAGCTATAGCAAATGTACCCGTGCAGGCAGTTGGACAGATTTGCAGCTGGCAGGAATGACTCTTAAATAAATCAGAACAAACACACGGTTATTAGCCACAAATTTCTAGGGACCGTCAATACTGTCAACAAACAGGTGATGCACTTTTTCCATGTGCCAATTAACTGTTTATTACCTTTTACACAGTATATTAACTGGAATGTATTACCTATGCGTAAGTCCTTGCATGTGCTCCTGCACAAAACATCTTGTGGACGAACAGACAAAGGTGTCTGAGAATTTAAAACAGTGCAGTGTCTGTCATGAATGCATATGGCTCTGCTGGCTTTCCACCTCTTTGCTCTGAAGGTAAAGACTAAGTGCCGAATTCACAGCCACTTCAGCAAAGCGGTGTGCGGACAGTGCAGTGAAACGGGCTTCCTCACTAGATAAAGGATCAAATCGAATTCATGTTAGAGCTGCTATGAGAAACAGTAATAATGGCACATAGATGGAACTGCATGTGGAGCCCATAATGACTCCCAGTGTTCCTAGAATGCTTTCAGTAAAGACCTGACAGCCTTTCTCAAGCAAATGCCCACAAAAAAAAAAAAATATTGAATGGGTTTTTATAGTAAATGAATCAGAAGAGAGAAGCTCATTGCCAATCAAACAGCACTTTGCTTACCCTCTGCAATTTTTTCTTTTATTCATAGATTGGCTGTTCTTGTGTCTGTAAAATTGTGGAGACGTTTTCCTTTTTCCTTTTCTTTGCATATGAAAACCTGGTAAACCTCAAGGTAAGAATTCTCATAAGTATGTTTTCTCTGGAAGGATGAAGCTAATTTGCCTTACAAGGAAATGCTTTTACTTTTACTACCAGAAGTCTCCAAATTTTCCATAATTGTTTTGATGAGTGTACGATTTGCGTGAGCATCACATTTTGTGCATAGGGATGAAGGGATAAAGCATATTTTTTACCCACGGTACTATTTATGATTTGTTTGTCTGTAGTTGTTTCCATCACTTTTAATGTTCTGTTTAGTTCTTAAATATATATCATGCCATTGACTCTTCCATCGACTTTTTAATGAACTCAACTAACTTGCATTTGTACTTGCAAAATGCTCATTTCTATTCAAGACAATATATCAAGCAGTTAAGGAGTGTTGTGGCTATTTAAAATAACGTTCTAAGATAACGTGGCTATTTAAGATAATGATCATCTATGCCTAACTCTTCAATTGTACTTTCCCTTTACTTTGCCAGAGGTTAACTTAGGACACTGTTTAAAATGCGCATTTAAATCTTTTAAAGCATACTTTAAAAAAAAATAAACTTTCTGTGTTCTCCTTTTGTAAGTCAATTATATTTTTATTATATTTGTATATATTATATTGTAAAACACACTTAATGACATAAGCATAAGTTCAGCTTTAATTGAAGTGGCATTAATTGATACTGTATGATGCAGCCCTAAAATTTAAAAACATATTCTAATATATATTCATTTTATTCTGCTGCCTGAGAGTCCTGGGCTGCATTTAATAGCAGTGATTTCTTTTTTCGTCTTTGCAGCCAAAGGTAGAAAAAAAAATCATGGACAGGAACTCCTATCAATAAACTGCAACTTGAGTTTGAATGCATTATTTCAGTCTGCTTTTGTCACAGCAGCATTTTGCTGGTGTGAAAAAAATAATTAAATAAAATAAAAATGACATTCCCTTTAAACCTGAAAGCCACTGTGTATTTTAAATGGCGCCTCTACAATTTGCGTGTCAATCCACAAATCACCTGGCAGTTGAAAAAGTTGCACTTCTCAATCCCCTAGGTATTATGTATGGCAGTTATGTACAAGTTTGTGCTGAGAGTTCTTTGTACAAAATAAAGGAAATGAAACGGAGACTGATTTATATAATTTACTGTCTTTTTGCAGAGGTCATTTTTGTGTATTCTGCTGTCTGCTCGATAACTCGCCTTTCATTTACCCTCCTGACTACAGAAGGAGTATCCTCAGTGCAGCGTCATAAACCTGTGGGCGGAGTTCGCAGGTGGAAATACGAATGTAAAGCAACATAACTGTGTGTTGTCGGCACCATGGCTTAGAGCAGGGCGTCCAGAGCAGGAGTTTAACCACGCGCTACACCTCCTAGTCAGGGTGTGAACTCAGGGGAGCCAGAGGGAGCTGGGCTCCTCTTAATAAGACATGAGCTCCCCTGAAAACATGATTTGTGAAAATTTGGGGGGGTCTGTAAAATATTGACAGTATGCTATTTGTGTCATGCATTTCTGTTTTTTTTTCTATATCTTCATCATCAAAAAAAAGGAGCTCCCCTAAAGCCATGGTGTAGTTTGCTCACTGCTCCCAGCGTCAGTAATTAGCTGCCCTCTTGGACCAGGGAGGCAGATTAAGTGATGTGGTGTGTGGCTGGAGCAGAGACATGCAGATGCTGTGGCCCTCGGGACGTGGAAATGAACAGCCTTGGTTTACAGTCTTGCTTTGCCCGGAAGTCCGCGGCGGGGTGGGGGGGTGGTGACACAGCAGTCTTCCACAGGTTCATCTATGGTGAGCGAGAAGGCTCTGAACATATGGACAATGTTTTCTGTAAAAGCACTGGGAAACTACTTACGCTGTGCAGGGAGAGGCAGAATGACAGGAAATAGAGACTCTTGTATGGGCTGAGGATAATCACCCAATGCTTCAAAGTAATGGTTTCGTATCAATCTTGCCTTCTCTGGGAATAAAAGCACCCAAATCATGGAGGGGAAATCAGCTCAAGACCAGCACACAATACCAGAATCTTCCTCTGATGTCACATATTTTGCTTTCCCGGTTTTTTATTCACTGCCTATGTGTGGCTGTATTTTTCACATATTAATATTTAATTTTTTATTTAACAAAGCTGTATCAAAAGAGGTGAAACCCAACCTGTTCCCACCCCCCAATATGTTTCTCCATGTGTGTATGTGTGGGGAAGAGGGTGTGTGTGGAAGAAAAAATTGAATTATGGTAAACTCACTCAAGATAGCCCAACAGAGTGATTCTGATTGAAAAGGTTTAAGGCATTACCTTCCATTCTCTCAGAGGGGAAAGGCAAATATAATTTGGGTTCTGCCAAAGAAAAAGTCTGTAATAGAACAGTATACTTCCTCCAGACACTAAATCCTATCCACTGATCCAGAGATAAGGCAGGGATTAATGGAATTTGGACGAACCGTCTTGATGACTTTTATATAGACCTTTTTTTTTCTTGCAGAGCTTTCAGTTTTTTCAGTTTCCTGGTTGTACTTTATGGAGTGTGGAATGACTGTGGAGGTGGTACTCTAAACAAACCGTTGTCATGGTTACTGCATGATTTAGTTGAATTAAATCGCTGTGTGTAAAAAAAAGACTAATAGTAAAGTAATCCATTTATAAATGTCTGACAAAGGTCATATTAAAGTTTGTGGAACTGGAAGTTTTTGGAGGTGGAATTGCCAGTTGTGGCTCTCCCTGCCACAGCGCTGCTGTTGGTTAATAGAGAAGTCTTAGTTGTGAACATCACTTGTGTTCAGTATTCTGAGTGCCGGATGTTAGATGCGAGAATTAATTCCTGAAACCCTGGGACTCAGAGAATTGTTATTTTTTATTAAATCCACAGTTCCTTGACACCGCCTACATCTGGTGATGAAGAGTGTGAGCATGTCTCTGCTGGACTTTCCATACTGCGGGCCACACAGTGCGGAGTGGATCCGTTAATTAGAGGAGAGGAATACGGCTCGCTGGGAATAAGGGGTAGCCTGTAGGTGCTTGGCACATCGTTAACCTTGCCTTCTTTGATTACTGTCACACTGCAGAGGGGGGCAAAACACACATATCTTGGCAAGTCCTGCTGCTAGGCCTTCATCATCATTCTGCAGCACGCGGCGAGCTCAGCATCGCCCTCCTCCCAGCCTCCATCTTTAATTTAAAGTGGAAAATTATTTCAAACTCCACAGTTAGCCGCAACTGTAGTCGACATAAGCACCTCGAACCGTCTCAAAATAAACATAATTCTTTTTTTTTTCCAGTTGCCATGGCAGCTAGTGAGGGAACACCCTGACTGACGCGTTTGTTTTGTGTGCATGCCTCGTCCTGGTGCATGGGGACCATGCATGTTGACGCCTCTCCATAAGCCAGTGTCTGAATGCTTGTGAAACCAAACTGCTGCACTGTACGACAGGCGGCTGCCTGTTTGCATCCCCCTTTAAACTCGTAACGTGCTCAGAAATGCAGAAGAGATTAGAGTGATGGAGAAGCGCCTTTGGCTTCACTCCATGCCACCACGAAAGATGTCTTTTAAACAGCGAGCGGAGTAAGCCGGCTAACACTCCACTGCATACCAATGCGTACTCCACGTTACTCTCTTTCTGGTGTAGCACCACAGGGGTGTATTTTTCCCTTTTCTTTTTGATCAATATAATTGAGGACACCCCACGGTACACGGGGAAGGGCAAGTATTTTTTTTTAATGAAAATGAACCCCAGAGATATTCACATTCTTATAAGGACAGACAGGTGTGGGTGATGGGGCTTCTCTGAAGCAGACAGAGTCAAAGCTGGTGTTTCTGTTTCATATCCTGATCATGGAAAGGGGTGGAGATGCGTGGCTGACTGTTACTACGGTTACTACGGTATATTTTTGATGGGAGAACTCAGAATAACGATGGAGGAGTGAGGCAAAATGGGAGGAGCTAACATAGTATCAGGACCAATGACCACAGTAGCTGTGAAGAGGGAAAAAGTTTTTATTGGTTAAAATGATTGCATAGTAAATGATTGACAGTTAAGTTTAGCTTCACCTAAACAGGGTTCATCAGTAACTGGAAAATGCCTGCAATGTACATTGGTAATTAGACCCTTTTTATTAAATTATATATTATATTGGCTTATACCTTGTGGCATTTATGGTGTTTTTGATCATGTGTAGTGCAGATTTCTGAATATTTTATAGCTACAGTCCACCTGAAGTGTATATTTCTAATGAGATTTTATTAGATTAACTGTCTTCTAACTATGTATTGATAGGTTCCATGTTTTTATGATATTATTTAAGGCTTGCTGTAGGTGACAGAACAGTGTTGTATTCTGTATTTGTACTTTGTGACACCTCCACCTCGTGACACCTTTGGCCTAGCCAGCTCCAGTCATCAACCAAACATTTGCGTTTCTGTAGGGTATCCTGTCTCCACAGCATGCCCCTGCTAATGGCTCTGCCAGGGTTCCCATGGAGGGACAAGACCAGTTGTCTCTGGCCTGCCACTTATCTCATTCCTTTGATATGTATGACAATGAACTGTATATCAACACACCACACAACTTGATTCTTTAGAGATTCTCTCGGCACAGACAGCCCGAATGTTCTGAGTTTGTCTCTCCCTTGCGCATTGTAATAAACCAACATTCTCTTTAGAGAAGTCGTCAGCGTATTCTTCATTGTCCTGCACTTAGTTCCACGGAGAAGGGCCAAATATCCAAACAGTATGGTTACCAGATTATGTTTGTATTATTAATTATCATTTTAGCACTTACATAATGTTTTCATAACAGAAAGCTAAAGTGGCTTGATTTATCAGACGCCGCATTACCGAAATTCACTACAGCAGCCTGTCATTGGTGCTCCAGGCCCTCTCAGCGCGAGTAGGCAAGCAGAGCTGGGTTCTCTTCCTCTTGCAGTCTATTAGGATTTAACGACATCTGATACCAGAGAATACAAGAGTAATATTGGGAGTTACAAAATAGTTAGAGAAGCACTGACCTTCAGAGTACCTCAGAAACTAAGGAGGAGTCTGATCTCAGTGCTAATGTAATGAGAGTGGGTTTTATTTTTTCGGGTGTTGGGGGGGGTTTGCAATATGGGCAGAATGGGTGGGGGGCTAGGTGTGTGTGACAGTGACTACGTCTATGATCCAGCATGTCCCCCGGAAAGTGTGATCGCACCCAATTTCAAGCATGAGTGACCCAATGAGATTCATGCATTCCTTTGAAATATTCTCTGAAAACATTTATCTAATCCGTTTCATGGCTCCTTGCCTCCATGTCTGCTGTAACATCCTCCCAGTGAGGGACAAAGGGGCAGATGAGGAAGGCTCAGCCAGCGAGCTTGGGAATGACATGGAGCAATGAGGAAGATTGGGATTTAGATAGTGCGCACCCATTGCATTATGGGAAACGTATTCAGGATGTGAATGTACCTCAGAGAATTCTTTCCTGCTGTTCTTTCCTGCAGAAAATTCCATTTCCAACGGTCATTTCTGGCCTGTGGTCTCAGGTTGAGACCCAATCAAATGCACTCACTTTCTTTCAGGGCATATGCAATTCAATCAACTCAAACGTAACATCATAGCATGCATTTCTCTCATATTTGTATTTTTATGTTTTATAGCAGACAAGGAGAAATGTCCTTTAAAATGCATTGTTTTCATTCTAAAATAAAATATGTCCTTAGCGAGACTACAGTTCATTTCATAAAAGTCTGTTTGCTTGGGTCCCAGAGTTTATTCTCCTTTTACAACACTGGTCCATTCTGTTGTTTGTTTTTATTTGCATTGTTTCCTATGAAATATTAATGGTTGGTGGTTCTTAAACCATGCACCATGTCCAGAGTATTTCATTTTGTTGATTCCCCCCATGTTGTACTGATATCTCCACAGATATTTTCACAATCTTTTCTGAATGTGTTGGAGATAAATGAATTTGTCCATAATTCCTATACATTGTTTTATTGCCTTAATGGGTATGGCGTGGTTTACATTTCAGAAAACAACATTAACAGTCCCTTTAGATTTAATGGCAGAAACCAGGGAATAAAAATATAGGTTCAAATTGCAGGTGCTAAAGTTTATTCTTGCAGCTGCAGGCAGTGAATTCTAGGAACAAAAATAAATATGACTGACAGAATGAATCTTCCCCTGACCAACAGGATGAATCTAAAACAGGCCTCTTTCGATCAGAGATAGTATGAAATATGGAAACCTTCTTTGGGCCATAGAATTTTTGAGGCTGAGAGGGATTAGCTATTTAATGGGTTTAAACAAGACTGCTTTCATCATTATCTCTCCATCTGTCATGTTCAATAACGAGCCTGCGCACAGTTCACTCCCTTTCTATGTATGACGTTTGATATGTTCCGCTGGGGCTAATCAATAATTCTGAAATATTTAAGAGGAAAAATTCAAAATCGGTTCAACCGGAGGCACTGTGAAAGGTCACTGCTTTGTATTTCTTTTTTATTTATTTATTTATTTATTTATTTCTTCCTCCAGCTCAAACTTTGCCTCGTTACACTTCCCAAAGTCAATAAATATTGGGGTCAAGTGAATATCAAGTGGTAGAAGGCGTCAAATAAATATAAATGAATTTTTTTTTTTTTTCAAATCCTTGAGACTGAAACTGATTTATTCCACTCCTATTAAACATATGGAGTAACTGTATAACTGAAGTAATTCAGCCTTTTGTACGCAACACCTGTGACAGACTTGCAATTGCCATTCTGGCGATTCTTGAAATAGCTTGACTGGGACAAAACCCAACACCAATTTCAATGTCCTCTTGCTTAATAAGGACTTGTAAAGTGTGCCACGCACACGCACTGAAGGGGAGAGGCAGAGCCCAGCTACATGTGCAGTCTGTCTGGAGCGAGCCCACATAATGAAGAATATGTATGCGGAGTGGAGGGCGTGGGGCGGGTTTTTGAGATGCTGATCAGATTCCGGCTATCGCACGGACGTGCCGGGGCCTAAACTCCTCCAGTCAGCGGCCGTGCTGTTTGGCCACAACCGTCTCCACTTGGGGCAGTCTGTTCTGCGAGCTCGCTCGCTCAATCACGCCCCCCCCCCCGTGCTCCAAAGCGGATATCATCAGTGTCAGCTTCCGCCCGGAATACTCCAGACTGTTAACGTTTCTCAACCGTTTCATTTCTGATCGTTCCCCAGTCACTGTACTGAGAGTCATAATACATGCTTTTTCCTGTAAAATGAGCGAGGCCTCCTTGAGTGACCTTGTGTTATTGTGTGGAACTGACAAGCAGCAGGTCATTAATTTCTGGTTTATTTCCTTTTATGATCCATAATGGGCTGGCCAGGTTCCTTCTGACCAGTGTCCCCATTACCGCCCCTTCTTCGCTGGGAAAGAAAGAAAATCTTCCCTCTAGTGAGCTCTGAGGAAAAAGTAGATTGAATTGCAGGTGTTAACTCCAGGGCCAGAGCCCCCTTACACACAGCCTGGCGATCAAACAAAGGAGCGCACCTGGATCCCAGATCCACCAGCCCCATTTTTAAGTGCGGCTCTGATCTTAGAAAAAATCATTGCTTCGCCGCCTCGGGTCCCTGGCCAAGCAATCGGTACTGAAACCGTTGGAAGCCCGTGTGGGACGGCGGCTCTTGGTTGGATACCCCCCACCACCCCCCACCACCCCCCACTCCCCACATGCCTGAGTTCTTCCTCCTTTTAAACACAAAAGCGGACTGGAGAGGAGCTGGCAGCCGAAGCTGCGCTACGCGAGCGCCATCCTCCATCTGCTCTCGCAGATGGGGCCGGCTCACCGCTAAAGCCGTGCATGAAAGACCGACAACGCAGGCCAGCCGCATGGCCGCTAGCACCCATTCCCCCACAAAAAAAAAAAACAAAAGCCAAACTCTGTTCTTGCCTCAGCAATATGGACATCATGCTGCACCTCTTTCCCATGAAGAGTAATGTATCTTTTCTGTTTCCAAAATCAATTAACAGCCGTGGAAAAAACATGGGGGGGTAGGAGCAAGAACGGACAGAATACCAATGCGTCAGACTGCTGTCTAACTGAAATTGACCGCTGTTCATCTCTGAAATGATGTTTATCTGATTGCCCTACCACCACAGGCGATGGGGGACCGCGCCAGACCCCCGCTGGATGACAGGAGTTAAGACAGGGGTGTGGCCGACAGGCCCTCTCGCCAGGAAATCAATGATGTTTGTTTAATTATTGGGTGAATTTAATCAGCTCTGAAGCTGTAATTACTTTGACTGCCCAGCAGCTATTAGAAAATAACTCGTATAAAGCCATCCACAATGCCAGAAATAATGAGCGCAGTCCCTCGCAAGTGGAAACTGGCGTTTGTTGACGCGCCCAACAGCTGAGGCGAACCTATTTATCCAAACCAACCAACCCCCCATGTGTGCCTCCACCGTCAGATGCTCGCGGTAGACCCGTGCAAATGTTGACTCACAAACTCGTTACAGACTGTGTCTCCCAGAACAGTATGGATCTGATGTTCTGTCAATGATCCCTTCTGACAGCAGTCACTAAGTGTGCTGTGGAGGCAAGCAGTTCTGAGAGGACCGGGCCACCAGCCCAAACTGAAATCTATACAGTGTGCTCTTTCATCAGTGACGTGGAAAGGATACTGCTGTGGGTGTGTGTGTGTGTGTGTGTGTGTGTGTGTGTGTGTGTGTGAGAGAGAGAGATGCACTCACACGCACATACACACTGCGTATACTGTATATATCACACACACATTCACCACTGTACAGATTGTTTGTGACAGTTTTGTTTTTTGATGCTTGTAAACTTGATTACTGTGCTTCAGCAACACAATAGTATACGATTCTATGCTTCCATTCCCAAATCGCACAAGGACAGGAAAACCCACTAGAAATGCACAGATATTCATGCTGTCATTCACAGACATTCATGCTTTCATTGTGCCAAACATGAACACACATTTCCAGACATTAGTGCTGTGGGCGGAGCCACCAGCTCTGCTGGTTTTGGTTTGTCGATGAGGCAGTGGATTACACAGTTAACCCGCCAAACGTGTTTTTTGGGCATAAATTGGCTGATTACTGTAAGATGAAAACAAAAGCACCCTGTGAATCTCCAGGATCATAGCTACGGACCAGGAGAAGGAGATTTAACTTACTGCTTCATTTCTATCAGACAAGACAGACAACTGTAACAGACCACACAGATAGAAATACTCACAACCTGTTTCCCAGAATAAATTATTCCATTGATCTATCGTTACATTATTTATTTTTAATTAATAAGTAACCTAGACAAGAAACAAATGCTATTTTGCAATTTCTCTATGTGGGAGATGTGCCAGCCAATTTGTTTTTTTTTTTTTTTGTCATGCACACTGAAAACTAGTTACTCAAATGATGCCATTCATTCTAATTGCACACAGATGGAGTCTTCTCTGCAGCAGTTACTCATTTTACTTTTCAATCACATGTCAATCAACAGGCTGTTCCCAGTACTGTGTCGCTGCTAATGCCCAAACAGGTGTTTAGCCAGTGGTACAGAAAGAGAGACAGCCAGAGAAAAATAACTAATCACCCAACTGGTGGAAGGGGTGTGGGGGTGGGGGTTTACCATCAGTTGTCAGTCAATGGCTTGTTTGAACCAAATAAAAATGTTCCTCTCTCCCCAGCTAATGCTGATAATATTCATATACCGATTTGCTGATAAAGTATGGTAGTCCTCCCTTTTGGTTCAATGAACCCTAAATCCACCATTACTGGGACATGAATTTATACAGAATATACCCACCTAGACAACTGAGGAAGTACAGCATACCCAACTATTAGCCTCATTACCAGCAATACATATGTGTCCATGTACTATAAGAGGCTAGCACAACTGATTTCCAGATTGGAAGACAGGGGCTGCAGACTGAGTAAGAAGGCCGGGGGCTTTGAGCAGACAGAATCACATACTGCCGCACAGATAACGAGCGGGCAGTAGAACCGCCCGCACGTTGCGAAAGCGTTTCTTCCTCGGCCGCTGAAAACCTCTCCCGTACAGAGATCTCAATTTGTTAACATGTTCCCGGGCCTCGGCGGGGGGGCTATGAGAGGCAGCGCGCCCTGATCCCTCTCTCTCCCCAGCGCCTCCCTCCGCGGCGGGGGGCCGGATGGACCGCGGCACCTCCTCTGGCCTGACATTTAGATCCTCACACAGGTGGATGGGGTTGCTCGGGGATATGAAGCCCTTTTAGGTGCTGCCTTGAGCTTGTGTTGCCGCTGCAGCAGAATACCAAATATTAAAAAAAACAGCACCACCATGAACAGCAAGCCATGACCATACTATGCAATATATTCAGACCTGACATGTTCTGTTTCTGTTATGACATGTCATTGTGTTCTGTACATTTTGTGCAGATAATTATATTGTGCTAGTGGTGTACTATTTTTGATACAGCACAAACTAGCTGAGAACACGTTTTGGAAGGATTAAGCTAGACATAGAGGAAAAAAAACGAACATGGGGCAGGAGAGAGTCAAATGGACCTAGTCTCTGTACATATTTGATCTCTATACAATTTGATCAAAACAGACTTTGCAGTACAACATAGGTTTCTGTCAGTAATATATGTTTGAATGGAGAATGTCCTTTGGCATGTGTTTTCTTCGTTCTGAAATGGAATAGCATATGCCCTTTGAAACACTAAAGTCTATTTTTCTGTGTGTCCTTAAAAGACTAAGGTTGGGATTCAGTCAGCATTTCTACTTAACTTTGGCTCGAAATTAAATTTAAGTCTTCATTTTCATCTTTACCGGCACAAGGTTTGTGACTTCAAAATCACTAACCAAACTGTCCTTGCAGAGGAAAAGCATAGTGCTCTTATTAAACTGTAATTAAAAGTTAAGGAGAAATGCTGATTGAATCCTGGCCTGAATCTGTTTGAATCGGCCCAGCCCATTATGTGTAATGAACACGGACATTCCAGATGAAAAGCCATTATGGATTTCATCTGAAGCGTGTGTGTTCGAGTGTGCTTTCAAATGAAATGTACAAAACCTTAATTGTTATTCAAATTTGATAATGCCTAATTTAATTATGCAAAAACGCTTAAGAAAATGGTGCTTTTATTCTTCATTTAGCTGCATATCACAGGACCGCAGGACTGCATTCCTTTGTTTTTTTTCGTTCTTATTTTTTCTGTGTAATTAATTTTTTCTGCCCAGTTTGGAATTAAAAATCCTGCCCCCCATGTCACCTGGGTGCGAGCCACACTCTTGAATATTTTCTCTCACAAATATTGAATTTTTCTCTACAAGGTCCGCGTTGGCAAGTTAATTTTCATGACTGCTGACCACACCAAACACTTAGTCGTAAAAAGATAAAAATGAGCATTTGCAATCAATTATGAACCCAAGTTAAGGACAAATTGTTGATTGAATCCCAGCTTAAATTTTTTGTAATGACTACTGTGGAGTTTCAGGCAACTGTGGCCCACTGCCGTGGACTCAAAACGATAGCTGGCTAGCGACACACGCGGGCACTGCATTTTTGAGGCCATACGGCACAGTCTGTGCCAGTGACAAGCTCCTCTTACCGACTAAGCCACTCGTGAGCACTCTGATTAAAGCCACATATTTACACAGCTGAACAATTATGCCTTCAAATTTAGACAGAAAAAAAAAGAATTATACTGAATAGCATCCCTCAGCAACCGAAGCTGATAATTACTGTGCCGGAAGAGGGAAGACGCTCGCGTGCAGCGCTGTGTGGCGGACGGCCGTTCCGCCACGGACGCACGCTGGCTCGGCACGCGTCGCGCAGCCTGGCCGCAAGTGGCACCTGCCAATCGTCCTCGAGGGCAGCGCATGCGGTCCTTAGTCAGCCGGGACGCCCGGCTGCTCCGCGATTGAAGACGTTCAAAGGAAAAACGCAGGGGGTGGAGGGGGTGGGGTGGGGAGGGGAGGGGAGGGGAACATAAGCTTCTCCTGCCTGTCTCAGCAAATCTCCCTGCAAATCGCTCTTTTCTCAAGGTGACTAACGACTTCCTATCAAGAGGGCCTTCCTCTTTAGACAGTGCCGGAGCAGAGAGGGAAACGTGTTTAAAGCAGCAGAGAAAGAGACACTCATTTACCCCGGAGGCCACAGGCAGAAAATGAGAGAGGAAGAGGAATACCTTCAGAAGAAAAGAGAGAAACAACTGGAGAAAGATCTCCAGAAGGAACTGTCCTCTTTTTTTGAGGGGGGATGGTTGCCTTCATGATGCAACAATCGAAATAAAAAAGAGAAGGTTCGGAGGACTCCATGTTCTTTGTCTGTTAAAAACATACCCTTATTTCCATTGCAGTCGTTTCTGGTGACGCTGTCTCATAGAGTTTTACCGTGGCTGATTGACTTCCGCCATTGCTGTCAGCAGCGGAGTGACCCTTTCGCCGCTTCGCCCACGTCGAGGTTTTCCTCCCCGCTCGTTTCCCATCACAGGCAGTTATGGGAGGCCCTCTCTCGTCCTTTCAGGCTGCTGGACGCGCCTTGCTGATGAGGTTTTGCTCGGGACCCAGACCAACCGTAATTTACTCGGCTCAACTCGGAAAGGGTTGTAATCCTGGCCCAAGGCTCTTGCCGGGCCCCAGTAAATCACCATACAGTTCCTGTTGATTTATGGGTGGGTTCTATTTCCTGTGGGTTTATGGCGCGATCAATTGCCCGGTTAGTTTGGGGCATGATCAAATGTGGCTGACAAGACGAATGTGCTTCGTCACTCAGTAGTTTATAACTGTGCTTTTCTCCCCGCTTCCATCGATCGTCGATTTCCACTGCTCAGCACTGCAATACAAACTGTGGGCACCCCTACTTCATCTTAGATTGTCAAAATTCCTGACTGCCAAGCCGCCGACTTGTTGCTCACCTTCTCCCTTATAGCGGTGGAATCAGGTCTCTGTGCAGAGACAACCCGGCTCAACAGGCAGAAAGAATGGTGCCAAAGAACTGAAATAGTGTTGATTCAGCCAATGTAATTAAAATCTCTTTTGCACTTTGCTTCCTCAAAGGGTTGTTGCTGAGTAACAGCGAAATGTCGAATCACATTGAACTCAAGTTCTAGCCTGTGCGCTACGTCTCCCCCTACTGGAGGAGAGTAGTGTAGCTATAAAAGTAGATCCATTTTATCACCATCCATCAACCCAGGTGGGCAGGTGGGCAGGTGGGGGTTTGAGTGAGGTGGAGGATGGGATGGAGGGGAGGAGAACAAGCCTGGGAGGGGGTCAGGTGTGGGGGGGGGGGGGTGTGTTGGAAGTAGAGGACAGCAACCCTAAAAATTCAGCCGTAAAATTAGGGGCTGGAAATTTCTACAGTTGGTTCAGGTGCTTCCAGCGTTACAGGAGTATTCGGTCCAGCACAAGCTCAACACCACATTCATCAAACAGATTGGCCCTCTGACAGAGCTGATGAAGGCCACTGTACTTGACCAGACAGTCATTAAATTGAGGATATCTGAGTCACCTTGAAAACTTGTACAATTACAAGAGAACTACAATAAAAAAGAAGAAAAAAAACCTCAAGATTTCCGATTCATTACTGTGATACTGAGCATTATCTACCAGAGTGTTCACCTGTTGTTATTAGAGTTATCAGCTTTGTGCCACAGCACTTCAAACAGTAACATTTAACATTTTAACAATGGTAAAATAGGGTGGAAGAGCACAGAATTAATCATTGAGTATCAAGCTGTAATTGCTTCATTCAATTGTTGCTATGCTATCCACTTGTTACTCAGTTGTTTCTGTCAGCAAACTGTGGCTGGTGTAAAGGAAATTGTAACAGATTTCTCGGTTGTGAACCTTAGTGATGGAATGTGCTGGATTGTGCTGGTCCAAGTTTGTGCGTCATGTGAATGCAAATATCAAACTCTGCATAATCACCTCAGCATTTGGAAAGAAATAATGGGCAAAACTTCACAAACACAATCATTTCTTGGCCCTACTGAAGAAGAAGTAATTCCCAGGATTGAAATATTATGTAAATTATTCATTACCGCATAGACCAACATAATCTCGTTGTTTGGCTACCCACTAGCACAGGGGTAAATATTAATAATTCACGGGGAAAAAAAATGCCGCAGCACAAAAGAATAATGAATTGGTCCTAGTAAAATAAAAAAAATAAATAAAATAAAATAACTGGCTTAAGAAAAAAAATCTGAAAACAGAATCTTGCTGTCTCATCGGACTGTGCCCATGGACTGGCTGCCTGGACATGGAGCTTGCATTCAGTTTAGCGAAAGCACTGTGCAGATGCAGAGATGCTGGTCAAAGCAATCCATTCTGATGTGCAGGCCGGTGACAGGTTTACAGCACAGAGCACCTCGTGAACCGGCACAGATAATTTGGCACAGTCGATCATTTTTTCAATAAAAAGCAAGGATAAGCCAGACGTCTCTTGGTTATATGTTCCTTTGCATGGCCAACAACCAGCTCAAAACAACACTGTGGATTATTTATTGCTTTTCCTTCTTCGCCCACATCTGAAATGGAGACGATTTAAATCACATGATGGTCACCAGCCTAATGAACCCACATTTATTTAAAATGGGGCCTTTTGTTGGTTTAGCAAAGGCCGGTAATGGACTCAGATTTAATGGACAGGCGGCAGCGCAGTGGGAGGAACAGAGAGAATGTTATCAATATCTTCAGACTGGCAGAAAGCTTTGAATCCACGCCTGAAACTAATGACATTTGAACAGACGAAAGGGGTGGCGAGAAGCGCAGGAGCAGAAGGCGTACATAAGAATAATTACATTTTACACCCCAGATTTTTTTTTTTCTTTCCTCAAACAAGAGGATGTAACTGTTATGGGCTGAAAGCCCTGTTTAGCATTATTCACATAAATGGTCAGCTAATGCAAGACGCAATAGGCTAAATATACACACGAAAAGCTGAGGAACCAGACCTATACGATCTGTGTGTGTGCGTGTGTGTATTGCGTGAGTGTGTAATTAATTTATATACCAACAGCAACAAATAATCTGATATATTGAAGATGTCAAAGGATACTCCCCAGTGACTCACTCTTAATCTTATAAAATATCATCTCCAGCTGCCAGGCCCCCAGCTGCCCATACACAGCCAGCTCACTTAGGCGACTTTGACAAATTAGACACTTACCCAAGTAAAAAATGACAACGTTCTACCCAGTCTGACACAGCAGAACCCAGCCGACGTGTGAAAGGCATCCGCCAAAACGGCCAAACGCTGAGCATGGCTCTCAAACAACTGGAAGATGCGTGACTACAACCTCTGGAAAGATTTAAAATAAACGGTGCGTTTCTGGTAAACGCAGTCCCTGCATTTAAGTACATTTTGCATAACTTACTGGGATTGTTTTGGTGGCAATATTTGTCTAGTAGTACATCTATCTTATCAGGGAGTCACAGCTCTGTTGAAATTTTCCCCAGTTATACAATAAAGTGAATGAACATGGTTTTGGTTCAGTCAGTTCCCTAAGCTGTCTTTGACCAAATGGACCACCCTATTTAATGGTAACATTCAGTGTTCACTCGGGCATAGCCTGCATGGCTAAAGGGACTTGTTAGCTTGTGAAGTTGTCCTGACGTTGTTCTCAAAGACAGCTCCGTGCTGATCGCTTGGGGACCGATCTCCTTGCATCCTCTCCAAGTGTCATACACTTCCCTCACATCAGCTCATGATCCAACTGTTTACGATACAGCGCCTTAGCGGCAGTCTAGTTTCCTCCGCTTCCACATTGAAGCGAAATGATGGGAATGATGGCTGTCACATTATGCTTCAGCATCACCTCAATAGCACACACATCCAGAGCAGACACAACCTGCCCATGGTCCTTATCAACTCTGACACCCTTTGCATCTGGAACACAAATGTATCCAGGACCCCTCGTCTCTGGAACACAAATGTATCCAGGACCCCTCTGGAACACAAATGTATCCAGGACCCTTTGTCTCTGGAACACAAATGTATCCAGATGATTATGTCCTGCTGTGCAACACAAAAGCTCCACATTCCAAGCAAAGCCAGCGGGACCCCCTTCCTGTGAGGGAGTTCGGTAAGGTGCTGAGAACTGCAAACACACAGCCACAAGTGCCTTTACCTCATTAACCTCGCAACGACGCTCAACTCATCCCTCTGGCTCCACTTTCCCTCCATGCCTCAGCCCTCTCCTCCCACTGAAATGATGCATTCGAGTTTCACTTTTTTGGGCTGTAACCTTAAAGGAAAGTGTTTGTCTCACCCTCAATGCACACCCAGCCCACAGCTTATCCAGAGCAGCAGCAGAGGTGATTTCTTTTTTTCCAGCTCCTTGGCTGGTCCACGCTGGCAAATTTATTGTAAAAGAAAAGAAAGCGCTGTAACTTACCCGGAGCTGAGATGTGACGTTTGGACTGAGTAGCGATCCTGCCACCCTCTTTCTCTCTCTCTCTCTCTCTCTCTCCCCCTCTCTTTTCCCTCGGTCTTGTGCTCGGTTCTCCTGCGGACGCTTCCTCCTGCTCCTCTCCCTGTCGGAGTGGTTGCCGGTCTCTCCCCCCCGGCGCGCTTCGGCGAGTGCGTATCGATCGGTCACCCACGGGGTCGAGGAGCCCACGTCATTACCCCCCTTAGTCTCTGATCCGCGCTCCTCTCTCTGTGCCTGTCGCGGCAGCAATGAGGAAGCTGATCCGCGCGCGCGCTTCTCACTCTCTCTCTCTCTCTCTCTCTCCCCCCCCTCACTCGGTCTCTCTCTCTCTCTCTCTCTCTCTCTCATTGTATTGATCCTCCTCTGTGCTGTTCCTTGCCTAGTGCAGCCCCTAGTGGGCAATTTGATAGCACCTCCTCCTCCTCCTCCTCCCCTCCTCCTCCTCTTCGCAGGGCTGGCCTGATCCAGCCCGACTCAGTGGCGGCTGGGGGGGTTGGTGGGGGTGGGGGCAGGGGGTGGGGGATGGAGAAGCCCCGCCACGCAGGGTACCTCGCTCCCGCACGGCAACATCCTCCTCATTTACCGCCAACGGCGAGGTGCGGCGGGAGCGGACCCGCTGTGACAGAAGCGTCGCTGCCACGGAGACCGGCATGAATATTTCACCCGCCGAACGTACCGCGGACTGCTAAACAGCCATTGCGAAAGGTCACGTAAGAGGTTTATTTCAAGGGAGCGCTGGAGGCGGCGGGAGGGGAAGGTGTGTGTGTCAGGCTTCGCAGGAGGCCTCTCATCATCGGTGGGTTATTTTCCCGCCGATATTTCCACATACAACGACGAGAGCCCTGACTTAGCCTCAGCCTCAGTCGCAAAAACGTGCATCAAAAAACCTCCTTATATACCTGCTTTGTAACTCCATTTCTTTTAACATGCTATTGCCGAGATATCTGTTGTCAGTTTGCCAGGATACCTATCCATCCCTTTACATCAGGAGTGTCCATTCTTTTCTGAGAAGGACCACTGGGAGTGCCAACCGCCGCACTTAAACAACTGTTTCAAATATAATCATAGTCTTTTGATTAGTTTGATCGGATATTTGTGTTCATTTTTTTATTGATGGGCGAGAACACAAGCCTGCACTCACACAAAACCGTGACAGATAAACTCATCTCCAGTCTTATGTGCTGGAGATTCAGCCTCCATACCTCATCAGTATGGATCATTTCAGTAAATAAGTTACATTTGTGTATGCAGGATAGGAATGCACACAATCACTATTTGCAAGCCCTCATCCCCTGAAATGCACGTTAAACTGAAAGCTAAGGGTAATGTTATTGGTTTGTTAAAAGGGTTTTCTTCGGTTTAATTCCCAAGGGTTTAATTAAGCAAACATAATGATGTTTTCTAAACAGTGGAAAAAGCCTGGAGACGCTTTTTTTTTTCTTATTGCGTTTAGACCTCAGGAGTAGAGTGTCAGGTGAATTAATTATGCATATATAAACATTTAAAAACACTCCCACACTATCCTCTATCGCTTTCTTAGGATATGCCTTAACCGTATTTAAAATTTATAAGGCAATAAATACACTTCCACCCCCCTCCCCTCATAGTACATACGATTTCAATATGAATCTATAATTCAACACCTATGAGAGTAGACAGATGAACGGCCGCTTTACAAAGCACACATTTAGTATATGCAAATGTCTGCTATATTATCTGGTGAGACAGATGAATAAAAATCCCTCTGAAATCGGGGGGAATGTTTTCTGAGAGAAGAAATGTCCTTAGGTCCACATCCGTCAAAAGGCCCTCTTCATGTGATAAACAAGTGAAGTTCCTTTCAGTGAAAACACAGTTCAACAGAAACTAAGA
The DNA here is from genome assembly GCA_022829145.1 of Albula goreensis. NCBI lineage: Eukaryota > Metazoa > Chordata > Actinopteri > Albuliformes > Albulidae > Albula > Albula goreensis. Next base: position 21,678,886 of record CM040764.1, on the reverse strand, counting down.
TTCTAAACCTATTCTTTTACTTTGCTTAAGTTTTTGTAGCACTGATGTACCAGGGAGCTACTGAACTCACTCTTCACTATAGCACTACTATAGGTCTTATGAAATGGGAGTTTATTCAATTGTGACAATTAATGGCTTCAATGTATGTATATAGATATGTTTAACCTCAGCTTAAACCTCAAAGCATAATGAAACATAAGCAGAGTGATTAAGTATGAGGTATTAACATTCCTTTCAGAACTGTGCGCTATAATACCTGAATTGCAATTCTGTTTTAAAGAGCTGTTGATTCTCTGACAAAATATGTGCATAGAATTAATTGAATACAGTTTTCATCTTGGTACATGTTAATTAACGGCGTAACTGTGCACTGTGTAAATGGTCTACTTAGTGTATTATTCCATTCGAGGTGGTGTAGATGTCAAAGAGTATTCCCTTTCACAGAGACTGTGAACTGGGTCCCCACAGAGAAATATGCAGCGACATGTTTTATTTCACGTATTTATTTTATTTTTGTGAGCCCTAATGATCGCTTAATGATCAGGAGGAAATTAAAGTGAGAAATTTATCTTGCACTGAACAAATGTGCTGACATTTCCACCTAGTCAGGCATGACCAATGTTTTAACGTTAATTTAACTCAAATAACTACACTGTTTTGTAACACTGTGGAATAAAAATAATCTAAATTACTGTGTTCTGCATTCAATATTTAAAGCCTAAGATTCAAGTACAAAGAGATTTCTACTAATTTTGTGACTTATCTTTATTATTATTATTGTTATTACTTATTATTACACTGTCGATACACACTCAATAAAAGTCTAACATACCATAAAGACAAAACTCAGAGACGGCAAACCTTTGTGTAGTTTCATTGTCATGATATGTCTTCTTTTCTGAGCATTACTTGTTTCTTGTGTACAGTACCTCCATCATGTTGGAGGCATTGCAGTCGCTGAAATGGAATGTGCACCCATGTCTTGCTTCCCCCTGTTTTGCTGGCCTCTGCTTACTGCTCTCCTGAAGACTGTGGTAGTATCACATGGGGGCCAGTCAAGGGCATTGCTCCTAACCAACTGTCAGTGTGTCATCAATCATTACCCCCCGCACAAACTCCATTCTCAGCAACCCCTGGTCATGAGGGTATCCCATGCTCCCCCCATCCTCCCAGTGGTGGACAGCACTGTCTATATCTTCCCCAAATGCAGAATCTCACCATCTTGCAGCATCATGTAAAAACACATCGGGTACTTGTCTTTAATCTCCAAAATCTGGACCAGTTATATATGCACAATACCAGGGATATTATAATAGCTCTGAGTAACGTTCAGCTCATCGTTTGTCACTGTCGCATATACTGATCAGTATCTATATTTTACTGTATCACTGCTTGTATTGATTATGTGTAGGCTACAAGATCTCTTTCATATGATAAGATGTAGGTTATTCTTAAAGCTAATCGGCAGGTGTGATGAGTTTTTTTATGGTCACATTTTAGCATTGTTTTTAATGTGACCCCTGTTTTCTGGCTTGGTTCTAACATCTCACTGTTATTGTTGTTGTTGTTGTTGTTGTTGTAGTTTCAGTAATATGTATTTAATGCACCGTGCCATACTGGCCTTGTAAGCGGTTCTGGCTAAGTGTCTTCCAGATGAATGACTTGCTCCCTCAGCCCTGCAGATGTGCTGAAGTCATTCGGCATTCCAGTCAGGAAGTGACTGGTGTTCATTTCTGTTTTATTAATTTATGACCTGCTTGGCTGTTATAAAAAAAAAAACAGTAATGATGACAAACGCACATCACCCATCCTCAAGCAAGACCTAGTTTCAATGTTTTTTGGGAATTGTGTAAAGTCTGGTAAGGAGGTCTTCAGCAACAGTTGAAGATAAATGGGAATATGCTCCTTTAAACAAATGCCAGGGCTATTATTACTTTTTTTACAATATTTTACCCCATATTGTGTATATTAAGCAATGATGTTAATAACATAAAACTGTTCAAAATAGCTTTTTTAACATACCCCAGTACACTAAATGAGTTAAATGATGTTGGTTCAGGAAGAAATATATTCTCTCATTTTTTTACCTCCTGTTCTCAATTCAGCACTTTTTTTTCAGAAGGGGCATGACATACTTTGGGTTTTTATTCTGTAGTAAATAAAACATGACTACCTGAGAACTTTTCTCACTGAGAGAAAAAAAAAGAGTAAAATAAAAAAAAAGACCTGTGCAGCCGTAAAGGTGAACCGTTTCCCTCATAGAGTTTAATGGAAAGCAAAAATCACAGGGTCCCAGGTGGTCCAATCAGTGAAATGGCCCTACCGTCCGAGGTTCAAGTCTTGGCTTTGTGATAAGCTGCCTTTTATCGGGACTACCTAGCGGTGGGACATACCTGGCCTTGTCCTGACCGCAGTAGGGTGTAGTGAAGTCATTTAGGCCTCAAAGCCTCGTCTTTAATGGAAGACTGTTTTTACAGCTATCAGATGAACAGACAGCTATCTCTCCAACAGCCTGCTCAGGTAGACTCAGGTAGAGGTCAGAGTAGATCAGTACGAGGCAATTGTGAGCAGATCCAGAATAAGTGGTCGAACATTGTTGATGTATGATTCTGGGTTCTAAGATTAGGCAGCTGCCTAGATAACGGAAGCGGATGTCTTTGCCTGGACTGCCTCGAACAAAATGTCTGACATCTAAAAAATGTTTCAGGGCATCTTTGATGGATTAGGAGATCGGTGGGGCCATCGCCAAGTGGGTGTTTTCACAAACCAACAACACATACCTGCCATCAATACTAGGATTTCCCTTCAATTGTGAGAATTTGTCATAGACAGCTAAGGTGGTGACATGGTGCAGTGTAACCCCAGTATGATGGGGTAATTGTTTTTTCACATAGGAAAATGGTTGCTGTATAACTGTCTTCAATGAATAAATAATTGTAAAAGTGCCATTTATTTTGTTAAGTCTTCAGGGTGGTTCCCTAGCATTAGACATGGTGGAATTAGCCAATGGTGAGGGAGGAGAAGGAGCAGGTGACTGTGATTCCAACAGCTAATGGTAAAGATAAGGAGACCTTGGAACCGGCTTTGGAGACCTGCCATCAGCATACAGTAAATCCAATTGGTCAGGAGGGATTTGTAGCTTGTTCCTCTTTCTTAACGTTTGGTATTCCCAAACATTGACAGCAATGATCTTATATGGTAGTAAGGGTCATTTGACCCTGGGATTAATGTCTCTGTGTTGTTGGGTCTTGACCCTCCCCAAGATTGATCCACTGACGGAATCGATTCACCTACGCATTCCATGCCTGAGCTGAGTTTCGTGACCGCAACATTACATCGTTGTGATCGATTGATTGATCCATCTCAGAGGGATTGGGAGCAAATGTGTTTATGACGTGACACTTTAAGTATTCATTCTGAGTTATCGCAATTTCGCTGTCATCAATATGTTTTATCCATATTTGCAAACAGGACACTGAATAGAATGCAAACCAGATGCAGAACAAATGGGCTCTGTGATTTTTCTGCCCACACAATATTGCTCCTGTTATAACATACAGAATCTTCACAATCATTATTAGTGGCACTTCCTTTCCAGCAGTCTTGCATGCAATTATTATAATCACACTTCATACAGCAGCTCTTTAATGCCATTAATATACTACTGCACACCACATCAACTTCAGTCAACACCCCCGAAAGAATGATCCACCCCTTGTCAGATTCACTAAATGTAACTGGTGAAAAAAGCAAGGAGCAAAAATAACATCTGCTCAACCATTATTTAATGCCATCTGTGCCAGTCTAAAATACCAATATTTCCCTTACCGACTGTTTGATAATTGTAATGTCTCTTTCACATCCCCATAATACAGTGCTGTCGTTGATGTTTGCTTTTATTAATTTTTTTTTGTTACTTCACAGCATTATTTATATGTTAAATATTCAAGGACATGACTGGGTAAACATCATTAACATTTACCTCAATGTAGAAAGATTTTAAAAAGCTTGTGCTTTGAGCTGTTGTATAAAACTCTGCATTAAAAACTTGATTAAACTGTAAACTGCAGCAGTGCGTAAAGCAGGGAAAAGCAAACTCTGCAATTGTAGTGACATGATTTGCGATTGGAGCAAACAAACTACCTCAGCCAATCACATGCACTGTTAGTCTTTTTGCACCAGCATAAACAGTTTTGCGCATGCCAAATCTGATCCCCGGTTATCCACGTGTTCCTCTGCTACATTGATAGAAGCATCAGTAATCTCAGAGAGTAGAGTAATTAGTGAGGTGTATATCACTGTCCTGCCAAGCCTTCGTTTGCCTGCTGTGTCAGAGCTTTGATGGAGGGTCTCCTGGACATGGCCTTGACACATAATTTGCAGACGATGATTAACTATTGAGGAGTTAACCCCACATCCCACCTCCGCCCACCCCACGCATATACACACCCAACTAGCTATCTGATCCGCTGTGGCTGTGCTCCAGGCTTTTGCGACCTTTAACCCTATATTTTCTTTCTGCATTCCACTATGAAGTTTATGCATGGCATTTCATTTAACTTACTGTACTGAATTCTGTTTGCCTTCACCCAGCCGATATGTTGTCTTCTTTCTCTCCGGGTTTCCGCTCTGGTGTGAAAATCAGAGGTATTTTATTCAGATGATCTATGATCTCTTCAAACCAGTAAAGCACAAGTAATGATGAAGTGGGGTGGGGGTGTTTGGGACAGGAGGAACGGCCTTCAGATTTTGAGGTGCACCTTTGGGATGTAGGAATGATGGTCAGAGGCATCGTGTCTCCTTAATGCCAAGCTAATATTCAAACACGTTTAGGCTCCTATATAGTTACGATGGTATCATGGTAACAATTTCTGTATAATATCATGCTGTAATATTTTTTCATAAGCTTATTTTCAATAGTCCCCCTAGTATATTTTCACCATTTTTCCAGTATTTCTTTCTCGGAATTTAATATCGTATTATTAAGGCTATGATAAAATCTGATATCTTTATAAGTGTTCTAAGAAAAAAAAAAAATTTTGTGTCATTTAACTTCATAAAATTTGAGGAAAAAGGGCAAATCCTCCTTTACTCACTTCAGTATGCGTTTATCAGCAACATTTCTGGAAGTGTTCACGGGAGAAATGTCTTTAAAAATTTAGACGGGTTACCGTCCAGTGCAGTGGCTGAGCCTGGGATAGTGATCTCACACAGATTTCATTTCATTTTGTCCTGAGCAGTCCGCTCTCCGGCACGGGCGCAAAGTGAAAAATAACTCTATGTGATATGAGGAATACATGTCAGGATAATTCATAAAGGGTTTGGGGCGCTGGATTGTCACACAGCATTTCATCATGAAAAAGAATATTGCTTTCGGACTGGAAAACGTATGAACCGCCGGTCACGTGTCGCACCCAAGGCATACTCCTCTAGGTCACTGGTTGAAATGCATTGTTAGAAAGGGTTCTGCTGTTATGTGGTATTTTTATCAATGGTGCAGCCATGGTGGAGGAATATAAGAGCGTTATGCAGAATGTCAAAGCATGTAACGATGACATCATCCTATTAAGCCCAGCTATAGGGTCATAAGAGTATCTACAGAGCATCCAGTACTGCATCAAGGCTGGACTTGAACACTTTACCAAGGGTCTTTGCCTCTACTGCATGACCTGGAAAACTGTTCCAAACGGTGGCAACTCACTGTGTAAAACAGTGCTTCCTGATTTCAGTTCAGGACTTAACCATAAATAGTTTCTGTTTATGCTGTTCATTCATTATGCAGAGAAAAACAAATGAGTTTTTTTTTCAGTCATGATTACTTTTTCAAAGAGTTCCATCATATCCATCCCCACATAAACCCGCCCCAGAGATGTGATTGGCTGTTTGCTGTTCATGAAGACTGGCTTTTTTTAAGGTGTTGTGGGTGGAATACGGCAAAGCGGGTGGAACCACAATTACTGGTCTCCAAGGCTATTGTTGCCTTATTAGGATCTACTGCTGGGACATTTTACTACTCAACACAATTTCAAAATCAATATGTCTCTATAATCCTGTTAGCCTTTATATTCTGAGCCTTTTTTGTTTTCAAAAGTAGGACACTCCATTGGAAGCACACACAGTTTATATTGCGTTTGTGGGGAAATAGCAGCCACCGGCTGCCTGCTTTTATGTGAAGCTCATGAAAATTCCCTTCCATGGCACAGATCGCCGAATTCAATAACGGACAGACGTTCAGCTGGGACCTGAACTTAAAAACCTTCTTTCTCTTCAGTCTACCAAGAGGGTCTAAACAGGGCTGCATGCCATTATGTGAGAACAAAACACAACAAAAAAAGGAGGTAAAAAAAAAAGAAACAGAAAAATTAGAACATCACAAGAGAAAAGCCAGTAATATTTATGTATTTCATTCACCGTATGAATAGGAATGTCCTCGTTCCATTAAAGGAATCAGATACAAGGGCACCGTGAGAACAATGGAAACAAGGTGGAGGGTCCCGCACGTTTTATTGAAGCCAGCTTTCAGGGGTTGGTTTAAAATTAGATTCAGTGTCGTGTTGGGTGGAGATAAAGCGGAGCCTCCATCAATAAGGTTATTGTTTCCCATTCAGACTTGAGAATGCCAATATAATCCAATTATGTTCCGTGCCTGCAAATATACTGCAGGCCAGGGGGAAACGGTTTGCATTGTGGGGACATTAGGGATGGAAGAGGGCGCTGATGAGGTCATATTTTAGAGCACTGCGTTTTACGGCGGCACCTCTAATGGCGGTGTGTGGCGGACCAGACAGTGAGCGAGAGGGCCTATTTCGGCGCTGTCACACACTGGCAGGGGACTTGTGAACCTCATCGCATCGTCTAAATAACGCTCAGGCATTGTGTCGAAGAAATAATCCCGCAAAGACTTGCTTGATGAGGTTGCTTAATCAATGTGTCCCTGTGATGCCAAAACCGGCAGGCCCTAGTCCTGGTTGAAATCTTTCTTTCAGACATTTATCACGAAATGGCTGAGTGAGATGACTTCAATTAATCCTATCCCCATTTTCTTCAAGGAATACGTTAATGTGATTGTTCTCTCAAAGAATACCCAAGGAACATTTCATTGGTGGTACTTAAAATACTGCATGGTATGAGTGCTGAAAAGTCACTGTTTGTGTTAGTTAACATGAGGACACATAGCTAATAGAATTCCTTTTATGATTGTGTAACTCATAAAAAAACCATAATGAATTCATCCACCTCTATCTCTTTCATAAGATTGCTTTCATAAATTCAACTGTCATTATTCAGTCTTTTGGAAATTTAAAACGATAAATACAGACTCCAAATTCTTAGCTAAGCTGCTGATATAATCTGCTTTTTGTACACTAAACTGGTTTGTGTTGTACAGCATGAAATCTGAACTGAAATCAATGTTAGCCACACTGTAGCCACATTGTATTCGGCAGTAAAAACAGACTCACAGTGGAGGACTACAGAAACACCTTTAGCCCTATGCAGGATCCTGCTCCCTCCAGCCTAAAAGGAAACAGCCGTGACGTGACTCCTCTGATTCACATGACGACTGTTTACTTATTTTTCCACACTGCAGATGCACCACCAATTAATTACAAACTGAATATGTCATCGGGGACTGATGATGTCAGCATATCCTCAGATTGTGCTTCTGCAGGCAACCAGCTCACCAGTAGTGGTAGCTAGAGAGTGATGAGGCAGACAAACATAACCAGCTAAGCCCTTGTCTTCCCCTGGCAGGACTGGGAAGATTGCTGGTTTGCCAGTGGGGATGTCTTTTCGTTTGGGACTCCAGCCACCAGTCTCAGGGCTTCAGTGTGCCTCCCATTATGTGGGAGCAGTCCGGAGGCCTCAACTAACTCATGTTTTAATTGAAATTTTAACAGATATCAAGGCAGAGGTTCCGTCAAATATAAGTATTCTCTTTAACAACATGTGCAATACCTTCAAACCAAGCTAAGCCTGGAATTTGGGTTACATGCACTTGGTCTCTGTAAGGCTATATGCCATTCAGTCAAACAAGACTTTAATCCAGTTAAGTATAGCCATCAATCAAATACATAGCCATTTTATTTATATATTTTTGGCCGCATTATGTAGATGCTTTGAAGTCTTTGAGGGATTTTTGAAGAGGTTCAAAAAACCTGACTAATTTGAGGCTTTTATTAATTTTACATCACAGGCACTGCTCAGATGACAGGAAAATGCCATGTGCTCATGTCATGTTTGAGGAAGAAAATGAAGATTTCTTTTCTGGGAAACTGGTTCCCCCACTGTCAAGTGTACTTACAGGTCTGTTAAGCAATGAACTGAGTTCTGAACTTAAGGCTTGTACCCGGGGCAGATCTGTGATATAATCACTGTTATGCGCCAGTGTTAGAGAATAATGTTTAATTATCACTCTTAATAATATGGTATATACAACTGGATATTCTAAGGATTCACAGTCACTCAAAAATATACAATGAAAAGCGAGATGAAGAACCCCTTTTTAAGACTTAAAAAATACAAAATCAAAATCATGTCTTGACTTCTTTCTCATTTCCACCTACGCTTCTGCTGCAGTGAGCCGAGTCATCACCAAAGAGATGCTCTCTCAATTACCAAACGTCCCTCCTTGTTTAACCAGCACACATGGAAACTGAAGCCTATTCACTCAGCACAGGTGCTGGAAAGTCTGCACTGGGGCTCTGCATTGATTGCAGTTTTATTCCAACCTTTTCCTAACTAAATGTCCACGTCAACTGCAGAATGCTTCAGCTCTCTGCTCTGCAGTGTTTCAGAGGCTGAAAAAGAGCACACAGGGGGTATGAATAATGTTTAAGGCAATAATTATAGGATTTGATTTGTGTTGCTTTTCCTTGCGCATGCAGAACGAAAGAGCATGGACTCCTCTTCATCATTCTCCCTAGAATAATGCGTAAAAGTTATGAAAAATAATTATGAAACAGGCTGTTCTATATAAGATGGGCGGAAAAGTGATGACTTAAAATACTTTGAAACTTTTAACACAAAATAAGAAATATTTTGTTATGGCTGTGGCCCATATAAGGTCTGCCTTGAAGATAGTCATTAAAATGTTGCCTCTAACTACAGACATTTCATCTAACATGCAAAGTATACTTTGCCAAAAAAGGATAATTACAATGCAAATCAGCAGCAGTTTTATGCCCTTTAAATTAAAATATGACAGCTAATAGACAGAAACCGCTTTTAGGTCAGAATGTGGCTGTAAGGAAGACAATGGCAGACTGCAAATGTGCACCAGCGAAGACTGCAGCTCCATTGCGATGCACTGCAGGGTACGTTATGGAGGACAGTGGAGTTTCAGCTCTATCGTCGTGATAATTTATGGCACATACAAAGATATAATCTGTGAAAGTAACACAGTTCCTGTTTCACTGAAAGCCTGTTGTTCAACTACTTTTAAATGAGAGGTCTGCGATAACAGTGTATTACTTAAAATGTTAAATACATGTTCTGATGCATGGTAACTTGCGTTACTGTTTTGGTTTTGATCTTAATTTTTATCTTCTTCCCTTTCAAAATCACTATTGCTTTATGCACTTATTAGATGCTCTTATGCATATGTCCTGAGCTGTTTGTACAGCATTTATATATATATATTAATATTTTATTATTTAAACCCCTGAGAACAAATATGTGTTATAACACATATCTTGATTGTGTACTTTTTTCTTTTCTTTTTGTTTTTTTTTTTGCTGACAAAATTGGAAGTATGTGACACTGACATTAATAAAAACAGACTTTAAATGTTTCACTCTCTCTGGGTCTCAGTGGGGGATCCAGGCTTTGGAACCTCCTTGGCAAGATGGGGCACATCTATAGTTTAGTTCCTTCATAATATCCTATTATAATTGGATGAGCATTCATATTTCTGTTCATATGTGTGGTGTTGCTGACCAATCAATAAATGTGAGTTTCACAATCAGTCTTCAACTGTTATTAAAAGTTAATTACAGGCGGATTGTAATTCAAGGCGCACAACCATTTTAGATGAGAAATCATGTCTGTGCCATTTCCTGTAACAAGAATAAATATGGTCTTAAAATAGACAAGGGAGATTCTCTTTTGAATTATGAGAGAGCAAACATCATTTCTCTGCAGATTATCCACTTTGTGCATTATTGTGCATATCACAAATACAACCCTTGAATATGATATTCCATCTGCCTGAAACCTTTGTGTTCTCTCAGCAAGATATTTAAAAAGACTGTTTGAGTGTTCAGTAGTGTCATGGGACAAAAGGTTCCTCAGGCTGCTCTCAGGTCAGTTTTTAGACTTCTTATTGGAGCAACTGCAAGGGAAAACTGTGTATAAGAGTATCAAACCCAATAGGACAAATGCAAGTATGAGAACAACACAAGAAACTGAGGTTGTTTTCATACCATGACTAATAGGAAATACAGAGTGAATGCCACTGGATTTATGTCATGGGTAAGATTTGTTGTCAAATGAGGAAAAAACATATTTTTGAAGGAGCACATTTCCATGCTGCGTCAGTGCTAAAATAAGCAACACCGAAGTTGGCTTTGTTTCCTTGTGGACTTGGCTCCTTTGAAGTGTGGGGTCAAGAAAGACATTTTTCATGCAAGCATTTTTTTAACGTGTGATGTGGATTTGTAAACAAGTGTACAGCTGAAAGACGAAGACATAAAGGAAACGCAAAGGAAAAACGCTGACTGCGTTTTAACTCAAAAGATGTAGCTGGTAATTTCCTGAATGCACCAGAGAATACCCAGCAAACATGACACTATTTTCTGTATAAAGACTAGAAATGTGCTCCAACAAATTTATATACAGTCATACCTATTTTGCCTGCATTTGCAACTATAATCTTTAAAAGAACTTGCCATTTATGGAGTAAGGCAAGGTTACAGATATTTAGGATGTTTGCTTATATAATTTTAGAGACTTTACTAAAATATAACTAGCATCTGTATTTACATGACTGTTAAAGAGTTCTCATCATTTTTTCCCAAGTGTCTACAAGGAGAAATGTAATCACATTCTGGAAAGTTTACTCCTCTTTGCATACATATTGTAAGCCAATCACTGTGGCCTTATATAATTATTATTATTCTAATTTTTATTTTTTTGCAAATAGGCAGGGTTTACGTCAGTCTATTTAAATGTTGTAATAGTCCAAGGGATGTTTGAGAATGACAAATACAGGCAGAGTTCTCAGCAGGTGTACGTGCTGACTGACTGTCAGTGCATCATTAGCGATGATTGAGCATGGTTATTTGGTGATATTTTCAAGGAAAAGAAATGCTGTACAGTATTCCTTTATATAAAAACAAGACACAAAGTCTAGAAAGTGTGATGCTCTGGTTTGGAATATTGATTTGATCGGTCGATGCCAGAAGCTCTCGAGTGAATCTCCCCCAGCAATGCACCCCCACCCCCAAAAGAAATTTGGAGTTGAACTGTGTGCTATCTGGTGACCTTCTCCTACAGACTGCGGAGGAGATTAAGTCACCAGCCTCATCGCTCTCTAGTGGCCTCCTAGGCCGTGCCAGGCACCTGCTTTTAACATTCCTCAGTGTATTAACAGTATTCCTCAGTGGTATACACAATATGTTGTGGGTGTTGCACCTGCAGCATGAACAACAGTGGCGCTTGTCCCACCTGAATAAAAAAGCGTAAACATTTCAGGCTTTGAGCTAAGAGTTAAGAGCTCATGACCCACAACTGTTTGAATTTAGGATGCAAAATGAAAGTGACATGAATAGGATATCACAGTAGATGGAACAGCCAACAAAAAGTATGACTGAACATGCTGTCAAAAGTAGCTGTTTGTTTTAAACTCCATTCCCTTCAGCTCTCTATAGTTTTTCTGACTGAGGCCTTTGTGTGTTCGTATCATTCAGAGTAGCATTTCACTCAACCAGCTAAAATATGTTTAAATTAGTAAGGATATGGGCACTTATACCTTGTAGCAGCTAGCAGAGTCCGGAGAGCCAACGCTCTGCCTTAGGCCATACGGGCCATCTGTAGCGGCAGACGGATAGGTCAGCCTCCCCCTCCCTCCCCCTTTTTTCCTCTCCGTAAGGAGTCTTGGTAGACAGCCACCGGCTCCTTCGGTATCTCGCGGACATCAGATAAATGCACCTGCCACCGGGCTGCTTTCACCATCTGCCATGGGACAGCAACAGGTCTCAGTTAGCAATTCAAATGAACGCAAGCCCATATCTCACATCACTCTACCGCCACCCCGTAAACAGCGGGTCTCCGCACTGTCAGCTGTATTCCCCACCACTGTATGGAGAGAAAGGCAGGTTGCAGCTGGCTCTCCAGTCCACTGTCCTTCTGGGTCTTTGGACCAGTTAGCTAAAAGGCTAGGCCTCAATATCATGTAGCACCCATAGAAGGCCTAAGATTCCAGCATGTTCCGGGAGTATCCTGAATTACAGTCTCGGCTCCCTCAGGTCCGCAGTTGGTATCCCATTCCCTGGAAATAGTTTGTTCCCATGAAACACCACTGTTTTATTGAGAACTCCTGAGGGATTAACGAGTTTGTTTAGGTTTTTTTTTTTCTTTTTTTCCTCAAGGAACTCCTTTATGTTATTGAAACTCCCTGAGAGGTTTGTTAGCTTGCACACTTCTATGTTTCCCGGAAATCAGTTTGTGCCAGGTCAGGCTGCTGACACCCACTACAGTGGCTCTCAGTAGATATTCTATGGCTAGTGTATTTTTTACCCTGGTTTACTCAAACAAGGGTACTAGTGAAGGTCCCTGCTGCCTATCTTATCTCTGGATACAGTTTAAGCAATTTAACTATTCTACCTGCAGAATGCAACTGGATAAGACCCCATAGATACACAGATTTTTTGTGCTACCCTGTCTTCCTCTCCTGTGTCTCAGTATTTTACATGCTTACTAGTTTGTTAGCTTTCATTGTTGTAGATCTTTTAGCTTTATGTGTTTCATGTCAGGGATTGGGAGGACAGTTTGTACCGGGTCTTTCAAGCTGAATTCAGTAGCACAGCCCTGTATTAATCTGATGTTTTTCACTGCTGTCACAGATCTGGGCAGACCCTTCTATCGTGCTTGTGGGCTTCTTTTCTCCTTTGATCAAATCACACAAGTGCATTTCATGTGGCCTGCTCACTGGTCTCTGTGTTCTGGAACAGTTCTTGTCCACTTCACTGCAATACTAATCATGAATGTGACTCACTTTTCTTGTTCCTGTCTAACTATGGGCATTTCTGGCATACCCTTTAGCAAGGTGCTTCATCAAAAGTGGCTGGATGAGAGAGCGTGTGCCAAAAGCCCAAAATGAAATGTAATATACAATCTATTGTTTACTGATATAACACCTAATTTCTCTTGATTAATCCTTGGCAAAATAGCAGTCAGTAACCATGCAGTCCCTGCTGACATTTCTGCAAGAATTTGTGTGCTCTCTCCCTCTCTCGACGTTCGTTCAGGAGTATCAAAGAGTGCCCCTCGGTATGTCACAAAATCTGAGTCAGAGCCGTTTGAAGTGCTTTGGTCCCCGGCCTAAAAACCCAACCCTCCCTGTTTTTTTTTCTTTTCTTTTCTGCTGAGCACCCTAGAGATCTGCTCACACTGTCGTCAGGGGAATTAGGTTCTGAACCTCCCCCTGGTTCCATCAGGACCTGCTCGCTTTAATCATGCGTGTCCTACATCACGGCTCCATGTCCGCGCCCCGGTTCAACCAGGATTTGCTTCTGAGATGCGCAGCTAATGGTCCCACATGTACCTTTATGATTACATCCAGCGCGGGGTCCTCATCATTATGCTTTGACCTGGTGCTCTGAATAGTGTCAGACAGGCACCAGGGAGATCCCAGTGGAACATGACAGCCTCGTTCCCATGGGTCATGCCAACACCAGAGAAAAAGAGAGGGAGAGAGAGAGTCTTGCCTAATTGGCGCCAGGCTTACATTTTCCCGTGTTGTGTGGCTTCACAGGAAGTTTCATTTTGTCCATGGGCTCCCCTGCTTTTAAAGACCAAGGTGCTGCAAGGTCAACTACCTGTAGCTAAGCAAAAGCTTCTCCTCTCTCCTTTGTCTTGGGACTGATGTAGCACAGTGATACTGTACTTTTCTTGGTCTTTTTTTCACCTGCCATTTTGGGAAACGGCAGACCCTCACAGCCAAGATCATGTTCACACTTTCTCAGAAGCCTGCAGGTTCCCGGTCCTGTGAGAGTCCAAACATCCAATTATGAAGTGGTTGTACTGCTATCTGGTGTCTCTGTGCTCCCTCTGGTACTTTCATGAGGAACGTGGGCACAAGGGACCTCTGTGGAAGCAGGTTTTTCGAATCGCGGTAAGTGGCTTGCTCTATTTCAGCCCTCAGAAGAACCATCTGTCTGTTACAACACTCGGGCTATTCTGAGCCTGAAAAGGATCTGGAAAGTTCATCCTAAGAAGCCAACATTATTTTTTCTTTGTTTTTTATCAACAATACTTTTTTTTGACCTACTGCAAACCTTTCACACAGCCTAACTCAGGAAGCAGCAATAACGCCTACCAACTCACACAGCAACTAGTCTGTAAATGTGATCATAATCATACTTTTGCTGGGCTGTTGGAGGAATGCAAAGTCAACATTAGGTTGTGCAGGGTCAGTAACCTGCAGGTGCATGGCCAGCCACAACAGTGAAAAGGCTAATTGAGTTTAACTACCTTACCCCATCACTTCATCTTGGTAACACAGAGCCAAAACCTTTCAGCTGGCCTCTATTCGTTGTTACCTCATCCTGCATCCTCCCAGGAGCCCTTCAAAGATGTAGCGGAGGAGCATACATATGATCCTGACGGCATCAAAGTGGCTGCCATGGTATGGCAGGTGCATCTCAGAGTGCCATCATTGAGGACCATCCAAATCTGAATATGTTGACATAGAAAACCTTGTAGTAAGACCCTTGACCAGTTCTTACATTTCACTGAACTGCGAATGCTACACAAAAGAATCTATTGTGCTCGAGCAGTGAAAATTCACCCTGCCAAATGTCAGTGTCACATGAATATGTGTGGTCTGAATATTTATGAAAGGAACAAGAAATGTCAGAGCATCATTTGTAATCCAGTAAAATGTGAGATTGGGTCAAGGGTGCGAATGCGTTTGCATGGCCCTGTGTATAAACATTCTGCCACGGCACATCCACCAATGAGCTCCTCATCAGAGTACAGAGGGGCAGCATAGAGGGTGACGGCCGGGTCTGCCTGAATGGGGCAGACTCAGTGAGAGGGCTCCGGGTCTCCAGCTTTGGCAGTGCATGATTAAGTCAGTTTAGGTCCGTCTGTAGTACTTCAGGGATCTGGAAAGCCAGTAATATTTACCCTGCTCTGCCATTGCCTCCAGCTGTTTTGCGAGCCTCCCTTTGCCAAGAAACAAGTTTACAAGTTTGTTTGCTCTTAGCAGCATTATCTGTGTTATTCTGGGAACTAGTTCAGTTTGTTGGGATCCCCGACACAGCCATTTGTCATTTGTCCCAATATTGTGCCTCTATTACCCCGGACAAGCCAAGTCAATTTGTTAAAAATGTGCTGACGTCCTCTTCCTTGGGATTTGTCATGCAGAGTATTTCTTTTTCTTTTCTTTTTTTTTTTTTTTTTTCAAAAAAGCCATCTGTCTCTCCACAATAGAAAATCTAGTTACTAATCTAGGTCCTAAAATATCAGGCTATCTCTGTGCTCCAGATAAGTGTTCCTTGAGAAACGCGTTGAGGATGTTTGCGTTGTTCAGTCCTCAGCGCTGTTTAGGAATGGCACTTAGTCCTGTAACATGTGCATGCTACCAGACCTTGCAGAAACACTTCAAATTCTATGCTGCTGATGAAGCAAGATTGCACTTTATCATAAACCCTGTTGGCTGCCTTTCATTTAGAAACGGACCTATGAGTGAAATAGGATGCTACTCCAAAGGGATATATTTTGTAGGCTGTAGGTTTCTTTGCACCATATTCTCAGAAGAAGTGAGATCCATGTGTACAGTCAATAAAGGGAGGGCTTTTGTATGCTTGAGCATAGAAATGATAATATTTTACAGGCCAAAATCAGAGCTTAAAGATATGGGTTATGTTCATGTGATTAACTAAATCCATTACATAATGTGATTGACGGGTATATTTTTTTATCACATAAGCTTGTATTAAACTTCCAACTGAAGTAAAAGCTGTCTTAATGTAGTCAGGGAATACTAAATTGAACTGAGATTTGATAAGCCCAAAGTCTGAAGTGTAATTATTTTATTATTGGATATTAATATCAGGTTTCTTATTGACTGTGGCCCTCTCTGTCTCGTTGGCTTAGCTGTGAATCAGAGCATCTTAAATATTAATACTGTACTCTTGAACTAAAACAAGGCTTTTGGAGCTGTCAGTCACTGTGTCCATTTTTCCCCTCCTCTGTCCAGGTGTTCATGATGGAAACGCTCTGTGTTCCAGCAAAGCATTATTTGCAGACAGGTGCATTTCAAGCTGGGAAACGAGTACAAGCACGGCCCTCCCCCGATGCCCCCCCCCCCCTCCTCTGAGCTGAGCCACAGTGTGTAGGAAAACATGACACATCACAAAAAAATGCATATGGTTTTTACTTTGACATTTTAGCCAATTACAATTTTCATTATGGGGGATGTATTCTATGCAGAGGTCAGGCCAAAGTCTGTCACATTGCATGAATTGTACATTTAAAAAAGCTGATTTAGTCGGTATGTTCAAAATCACTTTTCGCTGTCGTTTTCAAGACTTTTTGTATGTTCCTCGCTAAATTAGTTGATGTGGCTGACTCCTAATCACGCTACTAGAAGGAGAACATAGAGGGAGAATCCTGTCTATTATGTCTTCATAATTAATTGTGCTAATGTTTTATTAATTGGTATTTTACTGAACTGAAGCAGAGTGCCTTTGACTGAACCCAGTCCAGGATCTGTGCAGTCAGATACACCATGCTCAATGTAGCCCCCTAGCCCCGCCCCCCTTCTTCTTACTGACTCTCCAAAGCACCATAACTTTCATTTCAAACCAATCAGCAACAGCAAAAGATACGGACTGCATCAGAAGGGCAGCTGGGCAGGTGGCTGGTGGCTGGTGGCTGGTGGCTGACCACTGTGTGTTTGGCCTGGCAGAGCACGGCAGGCCCTTCACAGAATAAGCTGCAAGGGAAGCGTGATGTATTGGTGAGGGCACTGGACTCTGAAATTAAAGGCTGTGGGTCTGTACCCTGGGGTGAGACACTGATGTTATTCCCTTGAGTAAGGCGCAAGTGGTGACCCAGGACACAGTGCCCTAGCAGTGACCAATGAGACCAGCCGCACAGCTCTATTGGTCTTTCCCTCACAGCGTAGCTCCGTGGCCGCTATTCATCTTCCTAACCGACCTGTCAATTAGTGAACACCCCCGCCTCCATCCCCCACCCTCCCCCACTCCTCCCCACTCCAAACCTCCGAGGGGATTTCGCCTCACCTCTAACACCACAGAGTATGGAGATCACTCAGGTTCTAATTAACGCTGTTACCCGGAACAAAGCGTGATGTATGTTATTCAGAGGGAACTCGGCTGCAGTGACATTAGGTAGCAGGCGTGAATAGAAAAGGTACCATGGTGTGAGGCGGTGGAGGGGAGGAGGGCAGACACGTGGCTAGCCGCTGTGGGGAAGGGAATAAGCAGTGGTGTAGTTTAGGGTAGACTCAAGTGAATTCTGATTAACTACTCAACGTCCCTCACAACTTTACTTATTAAACACTAATCATTCCAAGACAGGAAAAAAAAAAATAATTCCCAGATTCCTTGGGCTTGTCAGTTCTTGTATGTGAGTTTTTGTGTGTCAATAACAATCTCGTTGGAAAAGGTCAGATTGAAGCTAGGCAGCAATTGTCATTGAAGTGGTATAGTCAAGAGTATATATATGTACAGTATATGGAGCACACCAGCCTAAACTGTGGGGATATTTAGTGTATTTCTGTTAATTTGTTAGCCATATTACCATTACTAGACATAATATAGCGAGACAGACAGTATACCCTCTTATTAGCTTTATTACCATGATGGGCCTTGTGGTTTCAGTGTGTCCACCTCCTATCCTCTATGATTACCAATACACCAACAGGAGAGAGGTGACAGTGTTCCAGTTGTGTGTTGTATTGCGAAGCAGTGCTTAATGGACAACAGTATCCCATAACCATACATTTATTCATATATTAAACAGTTATGATAGTGGAAAGGCCGATCAGCATTTGATATAACCAATTAGAGTGCCTTACACAGGAAATATTAAAGTTTTTTTTTTTTGCAAATGTTGCAAAAACATCCTTGCAGAATTCAAGGTTTGCAAATAACATTGTCTGGAGCAAATTCAACGGAGTACTTAATCAGCTCAGTCTGTGAAATACCCTCATGGTTTTTCAGCTCTTTCATCGCTCTCATACATATGCATCCGGCAAACTCCATTTGCATCAAGGGCAAAACCACATCATGCTGCCATCTCTGGGAAATCCGTCTTAAAGGCCCACCTGATCGTTTTTGACATTTTTCAGTTCGTATACATCACTTCCTGTAGTTTGTCAGTGGTGTTGCATAAAGGTATTTCAGTGAGAGTACAAAGATTGGCCGATTAAAAAATTTCCCTTAAAATAATTCTGACATTTCTTCTTCAGTGTTTTACAGATTTGGTGTCACTATCCTGTTGGTAAAGTTAAGGGGAAATGAGGAGCGTTACTTTTCTCATTGCTTCCATAAACTACTACATCACCTCTCCCAGCTTCTGTATATTTTTTCCCCAAGAAATCCAGGCAGTGGAATTGGCTGGACAGGCCTTCAGTTATGAATTTCGTCCAAATCTGGTCTGTCAGTAAGTCTCATGCTTGGTTTAGTTGTGTACCTCTCGCACTGTAAATACCAGTTATCTGGTCTGTGGGTCACAGACAAGGCCTCAGGCTGAAGGCCTCAGATACCGTAAGCTCCCATCTGATGGATGTTCTGAGTGAAGATGCAGGCCTCATCTTTGCTAAGAATTAACTTTATTTCGTGTCTGCATGTTTACTGACATGGGAAAAACGGTCTCATTGACAATTGGACGCTGCCAGGATCGGTGCATTGGCTCTCTCCGTTTTAGCATTCAAGCTCTTCCACCTATTCCAACAGAATACTTAAAGATTTTCACAGTCTATTAACACTCTCTCTCCTCATTTTCTCTCATATCGATCTTTGGCATTTGATGAGAAGGGATGCTATTACAACTTAATGGCCAGCACTTTATTACCGATCAGTCAGTGCAGAAATAAGCGACATGTTTACTGAATTAGACTGCCACACCATAAAGACGTACAAAGGGATGGTTCTGTTCTCCTGTTACTTCTTAATTAAATCCATACTTTCAAGTATTCCTTTGGACTCTTGACTAATGGAATGGCATAGGAATAGGTGATTGTTTTTTTTTTTTTAATTCTTGGCTGCATAAACAATATACTTAAAATAAGTTTATGTTTACGGACAACATGACAGAGAACAGGAACAAAAAGACCTTCCTGTGAATAATCTTGAACATTTTCATTTGAAAGTAGGTAAATTGGAAATATGTGTGTCAAAGGGTTAGGTTTAGGGTTCCTGGGACAAGGTTAGGGTTAGGGTTGGGGGTTATGGTCAGGGTTAGGGCTGAGGTTATGGTTATAGTTAGGGTTATCGTTGTACCAATCCTCGTCCCTAAAGCTCAACGTTCTGTGTGTGAACGATGCATGACTTTTGCATGGATTCTTCCCGTAATACTCTTTCAATTATAAGAGCCTGCTGTGTGACTTAAATATAAAGGCAAATTCTTCAATGTAATTTGCTTGTCTCCTGACATGTCTGCTGACACTTGTTGTGGTATTCCTGCAAAAGTAAGACTTCCTTGTTTGATGGAACGTCTAATTCCGTATTCTAACTCTGAAGACGCAACGCAATGTGACACACACTTATGTCACAATTTCCTCTGCATGGCCTGAGTCTCATTGCTGCAGGAGTGAGTAGTTTTCTGTAAGTGGAGGTGTTGTTTTCTCAGTCAGCGTGTGGGTTCTATGATAACCATGCCACATACAGTTTAACTGCATCATCCTTGGAAAGTCTGTGCCTCTTCATTTTGAGCACTCTAATACAATGGACTCTGCAACCAAGAATAATGCATAGTGTATTCCTATTTTCGGAGCAAAATGTTAATCTTTTCATTATTGCTAATGTTTTGTCTTTTTGTTTAGTTTTTTTCTAATCTTTTATAATCTAATTTTTCATGCATAAAGTTTCATGAGTGTAGCACCGATATTACAATTCACAATGCAGAGAGAATGAGGAAGTCTTTTCCTTCCTGCACACTGTATTAAGGGGTTTTTTAACTCTTATATTTGCTCAGCTGATGTTGTAGAGGCTTGTGTTCATTCTGATTAAAGCCTGTCAGTTCTCTGCCTCTCCTTCCCAAACCAATGTGCGTGCAGCTCTGGGATCAATAGGATCTCGGGCACGCTCATTTGACACTTCTGCGTCTCTCTTGGGAGGTGTAGTTTTCCGTTGGCTGTGTCACGGATTGCCGATGTGTCGTGTGTCCGGCAGTTATGATCGGCTTTTCTGTTTTCCAGAACAGATAGCAATACGGTTTCCATTTGAAATCAATGCACAAGGAAGCAAAGTAATACAGTGAAAGTGGACTCGTGACTCTCCTTGCCTGACAGCGTAGGTGAACTGCACCATGCGGTTTCTGAAGATAAGAATTTCTGGAAATAAATGTAAAAAATTATTTTCAAAGATAATTTTTTTAAAGAGACATTAAAGAACATCCACTGATTTCCATCATTATTTTTGAAATTATTATTTAAATTAATGTTTGCTGCTTGCCCACAAAGAGACAGTGTTTTATAATCTCTTGAAATTAACATAGAGCAAAGTAAAGGGAAAAATAAATAATGTCTTCATTGTGGAATTGAACCTTGAAATGATTCTCTGGGTCTAATGACTCACTTCATGAAGGTAGGATTTATTATGCAAACAAAAAAAAGGCGCACAGACTCAGGCTCGGTAATAATTAAAAGTGTCTTTGCAGCGGTCCCAGAAGGCGGCGTTGCTGGTGTCAGAACGCAGCAGTGGCATCTGTCACTTTGTAGGCTGCGTTTTTGAAGTCCTGCTTTTCATGCATTTGCTCGCCTGAAAAGTCCACTTGTGATGCAGGAAACAGAACGTAGCCTGAAGCGGTTCCTGCCGGGACAATCTTGGAGCCAATCTTGGAGTCAGTGTCTATTAATGTTTACCGAAGGATCAGGAGAGACACACAGAAACAACACATCATGGATAATTCCCTGTCATGCCATGGATAACTCCCCACCCCAAAAAGAAGAAGGGGGCAAAAAAAGGAAGCAAAAAATATCCCCATTCATCCCGCTCAGGAGGAGAGTCACTGTGTTGGGCATCCTAATCACAGGAAAGGAGATCAGGAAACCAAGGACATTGGATCACATCCATTTTTTTTTTTTTTTTTTTGCACGCTGAGAAAGTTTGGTCGGGCAATCTGTCAGCTGTACCACTAGTGCAGAGGTCACCTTCATAATCTCATTGTGTGATCCACGATATAAAAGCATGAATATCTAACTCCCCCAGGGATGAGAGTGTCCCCACTTTGTTTCACCCCTCCTGTCACCAGCTAGCACATCCTGTTTGACAGCCACTGCCCCCTGGCCAGGAGCACCGGCAGGCTGGGAAAGTTAGTTCCAGCTTAAGGAGGGGGGGGCGACATGAGGCTCCCAAAAGGATTTTGGATTCAGCAGCTCAAAACTTTGTCTGACCAAATGTATGAAAGAGGTTTACTGTCGAAATGGCCGCGCTGCTTTTGGGACTTCAACTGTGTGGTCCAGCTCCATGGGCTTGTGCAATGTCATCGTTGTCCAGCCGTGCAATAAAAATCCTTTGCCGGAGGCAGCATGAGAACAGAGGTTCAACAAACCACAGGCTGGATGGAGCTCTCTGCCTTAAAATCAAACACAAACAACAGCTTCTCCCAAACAAATCCCCGACTGAAAATCCAAAGCCATCCGGGGAGGAAAGTGGCACAGTAAATATAAGTAAGGTCATTAAGTCACACATGTATGCACTCTAACACGCATGACGAATGTTACTGGCTGTGGAGACTATTTTTTTCAGCTGCCAAATTCAATTTAAGAAAATGTTGGAAATTCAAAAACAGAAAGGTCTTGCACAGCTCTAGCATGACGCTCATAGTCCAGATACAGTATTTGGATTTGAGAGGAACCGACACGTTCATTTTGCATGGCACCCAAAGTTTCTGGCGCGAAATGTATGCCCGACTTCTCCCAATGTGTACCCTGCTGCAGCGGCAGCAGCTCTCCAGAAAACAGGAAATCAAAGATAAAGATGGATTCACCGGGGGCTTGAGAGGAAGCAGGAGGCGAAGCTCTGAGAAAATAATTGGATTTTGTTTTGTCACAAGAATAAGGGATGCGATGGCTGCATCCTCAGCCACGCTGCGGGTATCAGGTACAGCAGTCCCTCCAAGGCCCTGCAGGGATTTCTGTTTAGTCTGCTAATATGAAACGCAGTGGGAATAAAAGCCCTTTTTGGGGCTTTGGGCTGCTCAGTTCAAGGAACCATAAAGAGGTCTCTCCAACCACTTCTACAAGCTCCAATGAAGTCCTTCATTGGATGTGAGTGCATTTAGCTTTTTACAAAAATGTACTTTGCTGTGTATAGCATGGCCCTGCACAATGAGTCAGTTTACTGTTGTTTGCTTATTTGGGCTAATGGATGACTCATTAGGATTAATGTTTTCATACAAAGCTACGAAGCAAAACAGCAACTGGAGTGAATTGTTTACGTCGTCAACACTCCACGAAAGTCACAAATCCAACAATGCAAAGTATAAACCATCTAAACTCCCAGTGCACCATTACGAGCAGAACTGAAATGAATAAATGAAACGTAAGTATAGCCATCATTTAAGTGTTTCTACTCATCATATATTCGTATTTACACTGACAAAGATGACAAATGGTGATATCTGCAATACAGCATATATGGGGAGGTGGGATCAAGACAAAAACAGTAAAAATAAAAATATAAGACATATTGCAAAAACATGTGCTTGCCTTCCAGACTTAGGCTTTGTGTCACACTTTCAGTCATGCGATTCACCAGA
This sequence comes from Albula goreensis, assembly GCA_022829145.1. Classification (NCBI taxonomy): domain Eukaryota; kingdom Metazoa; phylum Chordata; class Actinopteri; order Albuliformes; family Albulidae; genus Albula; species Albula goreensis. The sequence continues at coordinate 21,655,711 of CM040764.1, read as the reverse complement.
CATTTCAAGTGTACGGTATGAAACAATTTTACAACAGAATAAACCAGTCAGCTGCCAGACCCTTATGAGATCTGTCAATTTTATGGTGGAACTGAAAAATAAAGGTGACAAGAAAGCAGAAAGCAAAGAATGGGTAGGAGAAGCCATTCCAAAATAAAACAAAAAAATCACATTTAAAAATGATGACAGAAATCCAATAACAAACTGAACTGAGGTGAATGAAACCAGCCCAATACTGATCTGTAGTAATCCCCAAATAAAGGAAACCGAAAACAAAAAAGGGTACACTAATCAGGCCTAAAAGAGAGTGTGCAACCACTAGTGCCATTAGCTGGGGAATAAAGTTTGAGTAACAAACCTTACACACGTGTAACAATTACTTAAAACAATTAAAGCTAAAGAATAAAACACAAACAATGCATTAACCAAAGAACAGTGCATCAGACAGCCCTCTTCAAGACAGAATACTCAGACAAACATTCAAACATTAAATAAAAAATGTACGGAACAAGCAGATTGCAGGAAGCGTAACTTCATTATTTTTTTGTCAAGTCGGTCTGTTACATCTGTTACTTCAATAAAGAGCCTACGCATTTTTCCTTTTCCTTTGACCAAATATTTTCTGAATCATCGTTTTTTCTCTAGCAAAATAGATTAAATCACATCAATAGCTCACTTTTATTTTCCATGTGATTTAGAAAAATGAATTATGTCTTTGTGATATGATATAGAAATTTCAATGATATCTCTTTTGAGAAGTAATGCACCACATAGACAGTTCTCAGAGCTGCACCAGCACCTGAATCCATATAAGGGACATGAAAGACAAGTTGGATGGGAGCGCCCAATAGTAAGACATAAAGCAGAGCAGCACTCAGTGAAATCATCTAGAGTGTCACAAAAGTGTTCAGACACGTCAATCACCGTACACATTGCTGCAAACGATGACGAAAATAAGACAAAACCCTCTTTCAAACCAACAATGTGAACCGAAATCCTCCCAGCTCCTGCGTCAGTGAGACAAGAGGCTCTGAGGATTGCAAAACTCACACATGTCACCATTACGCTGTACCGAGCTGTGTGCAGTGATACTGTAGTGTAGCTCACAGCAAGCTCTCCTCAGCTCTGTCCAGGAACAGTTGTTATGCCATGCCAGTGCCCTTTCAGCAGAGTCAATCAGCCTCACGGAATAATCTATCAGCTCGCGCAGGACAGACATTGATCATGTGAAACTGATGGACCAAGCGCAAACAATCAGCCAAGTACTCAATCACTTCTTGATTGATGGATTAGACACTCACGAGCTCAGAGATGCACACTCACAAATTTTGTCATGCTATGTTTTAGTATGTTTTAGTATGTTTTAAGGGCATTCACTGATAGTCAACAAATTACTTAGATGAATATCTTATCACCTAAAATAACATTTATATCACAGCCATGCTGAATTCTCATTTCTGATTGGCTGGAGGGTGTACATAAAATTCCTCAAGTAGTTCCTATGAAGTAGTTCCAGCCAATAGGCTTAGTCATGCTCAAGGCTATGGTGTAGTTTGTCTTGGATTGTATTCTATAAAACCAATAACAGTAATAAAACATATTTATTCTGCAAACATATTTTCTGATGTTCAGTTCCACTAGAAGGATGTTATAAAAATATTTTTGTTTTTATTCTTGGCAAGTGGCAATATGTGAACCATCAAATACTCTGAGGTTTATAGTTATATGAATTTTATGCCCATTGTGGAAGGAACACCCCTTGGCTTTGCTGCAGGATGGCTTTTGACCTTTGTGTTTTCCATTAAATTAGTATAACCATTCAAAAGCAAATACTTTTTTGTGTTTTTAATGTGAATCTGTTTCCTGACATTTTTCTACTATGTTAGTGGTGTTAAGTCTGTTATATTAATTATATATGTGCACAATTCTCAGAGGCCCAGACTAAACTCTCACAGCAGAGTAACAAACACATATTTCTACTCTTCACTTAAGACAAGAAGCCGAAAGCTAAACAAAGGCAGGTGTAAAGTCAGGCCACCACCATGTAGAGTTTAGATTCATTTTTTATTATATTTGTTTTCCCTATTGTAGTTGTGTATTTCTTTGTCCAATTGTGAATAAGCAAAAAGTTGAAATTTTTTTTAATTGAGTGTGAGGACATGAGGACTGTCAGACTGTGGGCATGATTGACCAGAGGGGGCGCTGGTGAGTGATGTGAAATGCACAGCCTATAAACCGGACTCCCAGGGTGATGCTGTGCCAGGCTGCTGGCCCATCAGCATTGGTAGGGTGTGGATCCAAACCCAGACAGCGGGAACCCATCCTCTCACTGTTCCCTAAAAGGATTAGACACCTAGCTGCCAGACAGGGCCTCTTAAACCCCATCTGTGAGACACTTGATAAAAATGAAAATAACATTGCAGAATCCTATCAGACAGAATTCTGCAAGTTTAAAAGTTGCTGAGCAGTTGAGCCTTAAATAAGGAATAGGTTGAATTTGAACTCTGAAGCTCAAAAGGGAATATTCTGGTGGAGTTTGCTTCTTAGGGGTCCATCTGGCTCTTGCTTCCCATCAGTGGAGTATTGGCAATATACTTATTTAATATTACACATTTGCTTGCTACACTACATACATTCCATACACACCATCGTCATCATCATCATCATCAATCATATAACGCAGCTAAATTCCCATCTTCATCTCAAGGTAAATTACATACAATGTAAAGAACATGTAAAATGCTCCATACTGCTGTTTAGAACCAAAACGAATGAAAAGACATCAGCGATGTCGCTCTCTGCCTCCAGAGGAAAACAAACGCGCACCAACACAGATCAGCTGTTTGATGATGACACTTGTCTGATGCTCCAGCGAATGTGAGCTGGTTTCATCCGAGTTTGAGGTACGCCTCCACCTCCACTTTGGTGTGCTTGTCCTTGTCGCTGAGTGACGTATACGCCGTGGGGTACGTGCAATCATCAAACACCCATTTCAGCTGCCCTGAGGATGATACACTGAGGAAGATATCAAGCAAAGTATCTGTGCTAATGATCTTTACAGAAGACCGTTTTTATTGGCTATTATCCCTACAATGACAGGCCTAATATAACATATTTACTGGTCCAATAAAAGGGCTTTAAATCTCAGTTTTTTTCTGAATGTTCAGAAAGTTTTTTTTTAAGTTTGTCAGGATTTTTACATCCTACCATACATTTATTTAATGGTATTTTCTATTAAATCAAAGAACTATTTCTGGAGGAGACATGCACGGAAATGTTAATGTCCTCTTTATATTCATTATGTCAACAACTGAACCAAGCTGTCTTAATGGTCATTCAATATAGTTAATTAAAAACCCTGTGCAAAACATTCAGAGCTCATTTCACCACAAACTGCTAACAATCATTTGTGACATCGCTAAACTTCAATTTGGAGCATGAGAGCTGTGCCCACATTAAAATATTGGGAGAAAATGGGAAGCACTGTTATGATAATTTCTGAAAGAATAAAAACCTAATTGTTTTTTTTTTGGATCATTTTTATAACTGGCTCAAGATGGTTATCTCTTGCAAGAGGAACAGAGTTTTCATGCCATCTCAAAGGCACAGTTTAGCTGAACTAACTGGACTGTGAATCACATGGAGCCTGTATCAAGTGGTGAATGATGACATTGTATTATTTGCATAAAGAGCTCTATCGGCCAGCTGTAAAAGCTCTGTGTAAGTTACTTCTCTCCTCTCCAATGCCAGAGGTAGTGGAGGATGTAGCTCCTGGTGATTGCAGTTTGGCCTCAAAGTTAATCATTTTCTGCCTTGGCTGGTGTCACCAGGGCAAGTGGCTTACGCAGTCCATGGTCCCGTGAAAGGGTTGTCGTGTTGGCAGCGTTGTGAAGCTCGCACTCGATGCTCTGAAGAACTTATCCCTTTAGCAAGTTAGCGGCACATTTAGCCGGGGGTTTCTCACCTACTACAAAAACCCCGCAAGATTGACTCCGCCGGTCAGGAGGAGACAAACAATGAAAAGGATTCTTCGCAAGGTCCAGCTTTCATCACGGCCTGCAAGTGAAACAAGAGGGAAAAAAAGCAAGAGAAAAGGCAAGGCAAGACGACAAAGATCAACTAATGAGGGGAGTTTCTGCCGTTTTGGCTAAAACAGGAGTGAAATAAATAGCTTGATGGAAAAATTGGGAAGGGGGCGGGGGGTGGGGGGGGGGGTTTGTTGATGTTTCTTCTGCAAGGGAAAACATGCCATCCACCTGGAAAAGAGTCTGTAGCCTATTTAATACTATGTGACTGAGATAGTAAAGAAGCCGTTTATTAAAGAAGGGATAAATGGAGAAACTCACACATTCAGATTTCATTTGTGAATAATGAAGACCTTTCATGTCATCCTCATTACATGGATGGAGTGGCTGTGCCATTTTACATGGTCCCATTATCTCTTAATGAAGGGGGAATTCTAGCATCTGTGCTGTTTTCTTTTTTTTCATTTCTCCTTTTCATACTGAAAAAGAAAATGTGTCGGGGAGTCGTGTTAAACAGTATGGCCCCTTCCTGTCAAGACTGTTTATTCTGACAGTTTGATTGCAGAGAAAGGACCCAATGGTTCAAAAATGAGTTTTTTTTTGTTTTGTTTTTTTTTTTTTTTTTGGTGCGCCCATTACATAAAAAAAAAATGAAAATCAATTTTGCGAATGGCCAGGGAGGCAACTCACAAATGAGAGGGAAAGAGGTCATTTGGGGGAAAAAAATGGAAGAAGAAAAAAAAAAAAAAACGGGTCAGTGCTGGCTGCTCCGATTTCAGCCGCAGGGAGCTGTTAATTAATTTGGACGCTGGGATGCTGGGTGGTATCAAAGCTGACACAGCTCCACCCTCACACCACACATTGCCCTTGAGATGGCGATTTGCATTTGTGCTATGGACAGGCCGCGTGTGCGTGAACGGCCCCTGCTGTGGAGTTTTTTTCACGGGGGGAGGGTGAGAACCGCTGTGACCTTGCAGGCTCGATGTCTGGTAGCATTGTGTTTGTCACAGCAAAATCAACACATCAGCTTCTTTGTCTGCTCAGAATTAGATGGGATGAGGGCGGCTTTTCTTTGCGTTGGTAATTGATCTAATCAATTTGATCTGATCCCATTTTGTCCTGACTTGTCAGAGAACATTGGAGCTTCCTGTAACATACTATTAGAGTAACAGACACTTGTTGTGGCTTTTTTTTTTGTTGAAAATTTCTTGATGACAATGTTTGCCACCTTGGCTTGCATGTTTTCCCAGAGCAGATCAGAGACTGTGATTGGCTAAAATGTGATCACAAGTGCACACACTGCCCCCTACAGGCCAGCTGCAGTCACACAGGCATGATCGGGTAAAATTTGTAGCTGGACAAACATAGCCTTGGACGGACTCTTGCTTAAAACATAAAAATGTTACAAAATAATGTTGTGCAATTCAAGCTATGTAACCCTGATTGAGTTCAAAGCTTGACTTCAAAGTAAAACAAAAACAAATGGAGTGATTATTTGTGATTCAATTGCTGTTTACAGAATGGAGGTAATTAAGCTTCTCCTCTGTGTACTCACCAGTAATTATGTCAAGATTTTTATGTAAATGTATCCTTCAATCTGAGAACAAAAAGCACTATTTCAAAACCATAATTCAGCCTTTTTTGTTTTAGATGCACCAGCTTTCCAAATAGATGCAAAAACAGTCACTCTTTCCGACTTTCGGCAAAAGTGCCAAGCTGATACAATTGCAGAGGATGCCCTACTTAGCTGAGGTGGTTCGTGATCAGTGGTTTGACAGTTGAAATCCTAATTACCTCCCTGGACATCAGGACAATGACAGCGGGGCAGCCGCCGGGTATTGTGGGAGCCTGTCAATGTGGCGACCTTGATCAAAGGCCTCAAGGTCATTGGAGTTAATGAGGGCTGGAACGCTGTTTGAGACAGTCAGCCCTGGCACATATTGATTAGCAGTGCGGCTCAGCTGAAAACGATCCTCTCCATCCAAACGTGAGAAATATGTCTCATCGGTACAAAACGTTCTTCACCGATGAAGCTGAACGTTCGTCAGATTACGTTGTGGGTTAAAGGCAGTCGGCGAGTCAGGTTGTGTGAAGTGAGAAGAGCCAACATGTCAAAAATGTTTCCAAAGGGAAAATGGGCTGTGACACACTTTGAAATGAAAAAGATTGATTTGCCTAAGCATGCCTTCAACAATTGGAGCAAACGGACAAACCGACTGTATCAGTGTTGGACTCTTTGACATTGACTTGTCAAGCCATTGTGTCCTACACTTTGTGTGACCTCATTTGACTTGAAATGTAACATCAACTAGCTCTAAACGTCATTCTGCATCCAGCATAAGTTCTGTTTCTATACAGGAGGACTCATTTGAGTGGAGCACAAAATCATAAATCTGGTTAAACACTTCATGGCAATGTGTTGGGGTATGAATTTTGTGATTTTCACATTTATTCAAAACATTTTTCGCATTGTCAGTATGCATCAATAAAATACCCATAATTAATTAATCCCACTTTATTTTAAGAGGGCATTAACTTCTATGTACTTATATGGTAGTAGGTAGAGTGCAAGTACAATGTAATACATTTGTAGGTACAATGGACTAACAGGTGTAACAAAGGGTTGTGGTTTACACAACCAGAAAACCCTTTGTTATACCAGTTACACCTACAAATGTGTTACACTGTACTTGCACTGTACATAGCACATAGTAGTAAATGCCCTCTTAATATAAAGTGGAACCGAAATTGTTTTGAAAAATGTAATGCTCAAGACCAAAGGCGATGGATTACAGAAACAAGGGCAATCTCTGAATGTTAACGTTAGGTACCTCTGTGTTAAATGTGGGCTGTTTCTGGCTCTTGAAATAGATATGCATGGCTGTGTTACTTTTTATTCTATCCCGTCCTTTACGATTTTGAAATGTTCATACACTTTCACAATAACTGAAGAGTGTATCCCCACAAGTCCTCTATCTGAGTACAGTCTCTCTTAACCAGAGATTTTTCTTTCCTCTTCTCCACCTCTCTCTCTCTCTCTTATCCTCCATCATTTCATGAGGATGATGTTCTGTGTGCTGTGTATCTATGAGTATCACGCTTCCGTGGAAACGCTATGATCAAAGGACACTTCCTCACACTCTAATGTGAGACAGACACCCAGAGCTCCCAAAATTCCATTTGGCCTGTCTCCAGTGCTCCAGGCGAGGGAGGAGGGATTGCTTTAACTGCCACTGCCACTGCCACTGCCCCCGGCCCCCAAGGTAGGCTGGTACAGAAACTCACTGGAGACAGAGCAAGGGTGCAGCAATGCCCCCTGTCCTTCCCCCCCCCCCACCCATCTTCCCTGTTCTTGTTAGCCAGAAATAAAGCTCTGTTTGCCCGGACTGCCGCAGCCATGCAGATTTCCCCAACGTCTCCAGGCTCGAATGCACCCGGTGGACATGAGGATTTAGGGATATCCAAAGCCAGACGCTTGAGCAAACATAAAGAGATACCACTGCAAACCTGAGCTAGGCCGGGCTGCGCTGGAACTAAGCATCAATTAGGAGTTCCTGACAACGCACGTCCTCACACAGAGGCAGACACCAGTATTGTAGGAATGCAATTAAGAAGTCCGGCGAGGCAACAATCCTATATAATACACTCAGACAAGACCCCTGAATTATCCCGCGGCCCACGATCTCTAATTGTATCATTATCACTATCTTGTTATGGCTAATTTCTTCCTTCAAATACACTAACGCGATTAGGTTTTATCACCCCATTGCTGGTTACAGTTTGAAACAATTTTATATAAATCAGTGCAAGGTTAATTGATTCATTGGCCTTGTTAAGCAAATAATTAAAGCAATCCCCAGTCATTGTTAAATAAAATGGAATCATATGGTGATTTTAGATCCTTACCTAATTTGGGAAGCTTGTTAATTAGGGGAAAAAACATAATCAAAAACAGGCCAATTATTTGAAATTAATTAGAATAATTATTTAAATGTGATTTGTCTGGTCCCTGTATTTCTCGTTCACAGTTGGCCACAACATATTCAAATATACAAATAAAAGAGGACATCCTAACATTTTAACCTCACGCACGTTCATCTGTCCCTTTGCGTGTTCATAGCAGTCACAAACAGGTGCATACGAGAGCAAATGTGGGAAAGGAGGTATTTGCACCTGTTTTGAACTTGTTGAGTGAGCACATTGTTCAGGAAATTCTTCAGAAAAGGCAAAAAGAGCAGTTTTTAAATTGTGCTGTGTGGATTGGCAAATAAGATTTCACTGAACCAAAAATGGGAGGAGCTAGCATATATTATCAGTGACTCAGTGAGTTTGACCAGTCAGAAATTGACAGCTGAGGGGAGCTCCACCTTAAAGGGATTTGTGGAACTTCATTTCAACCAATCACGACAGAACTGTGTGTGAAGAGAATGCTGTCAGACTGAACACCTGCATGGGCTGAATCTGCAGAGACATTTTTCAAAGTCCTTTTTTGTTTCTGAAACAGGGGGCCGTAACTAAATTGGACCTGGAGAACATGGCAGCTCTGCACATTTTACGAGTCTGTGAGACAAGTCACCATATGAATCTTTTTTTCCTTCCCAAGAATAGCAACAAAGTAAGGATGAGACTATTAAATTCAGACTCAAAAATCTGCTAAACTAAAAAAAAAAAACTGTTCTAGATTCAAAGACATTACTCCGGAGAGTTTTCCAAACAGAAAACCATGCAACGTCCCATCATTAAAAAGTTAAATGAGAAGTTTTCATTTGAAACACAGCTGTTTTAATGGGCAATGTGCCAAAAATCCTGTTGAGCAAAAATAAATGGCTCTTTCCCGGTCCTCACCTTTTTAATTAATTCTCATTATATAGGACTGAAAGCTGTGCCAATGTATTTTTTAGGTAACACTTTGTTTTACATATCCATTATAAAGTTAGTTATTAAGTGCATTTTAAAAAATAAATAATTGATTCATCAAATATCATCTAGTTTTGCTCAATGACATTTATTACACTTATCAATATGAGTAATAAATTAAGGTTATTATTGGAATTTCCTTTCTCTTGAGGTGTGAAATAGTGGGTTCATCTGTAACTGCTGAAGCTAGCTAGCTAGATCAATATACCAATGCTGGGTTGCTAGTTTCAACCATAAACTTTGTCGGGTTTGAATTAACTTTTTTTTAAAAAAATGCCTTTGTAGCTCTTATTGATAACCAATAACACAAAACTAATGATGAAGAAAAATTATGTCTGTTCCAAAGCTGGTCTTAATATAAAATGTATTAAGCACCTGACTGAAGAGAACGTGCGCTTGAGTATCAGTTAATACAAATTAATTATTAGCCGCTGATGTGCCCTTAATTAGAGACACTGAAGAGCAGCTTCGGTGGAGGGTTATCGCCTCCTCCTCGGAGACCGATCTGCCCATGTGTGGTGACTGACACCCTTGCCTCCGGGCTCGAAATGGGGTCCTGTCAATCAAAGGCAGGCAGCTGTCTGTCTCCTTCACAGACACAGAGCACACAGCCTTGCACCGTTTGCTGGGCAGTGAGCTGGGATTAAAATGAATTACAGCATGGGCCCACAGGGCAGGCAGACGGACGGTCAGTCCTCTGTTTGGGGCAGGCTGTTTAAGGGAACCCAGTTGTGGAGAGTGGCTCTTAGCAGGGGCTTGTCTGCTCTCCCCTGCCCAGTGGGGCATCACCAGGGAAGGTGGGATTAAACCACTGGAAAATACAATGCCAGAGGAGGCACTGTAAGTTGCACAAGTGCAATAAATAAGTGAGGGTGGGGTTGGGCTGGGGGTTTGGTGTATGCAAAATAAACGTCTCTTGATCCCAGAGAGCATTCTCTGCACATCTGTCTGTGGCTTTCTGCCGTTACCATGGAAACCGTTCCGTTCAGGCGGCAGCAGCGGAGAGGAGGCTCTCCTCCTCCTGACCGCTGATCACAGTGCTGCTGAAACTTGCCATGAATCAAGCACCTGCTGCCAGGCAGAATGTCTTTGACGTAACAACAAGCAAAGAACAAAGGGGTTTTTTTTTTTAGGGGAGAACGGACTGAAGCATGGAAAAAAAGGTACACAGCTGTGTATCGCGGTAAAGCTTATGCCTGGATTTTCATCTTTGGATATTATGCTTGATTTTTTTTTTTTTTTTTTTTACTTTTTACTGTTCCACCTCTGGTTTAAAGCTGGCCGTTTTATCTCTGTCCTTCCTCTCTGATAGTCTCTTGTCCTGATTAATCCTGGGTCGAGACAGTTTTATAGTGCTCAGTAAAACTCTTACTTCCCATGAGCACATTGCACAAGGGTACAGCTTATCCAATCAGCTCACGATTGCTTAATATCTGAATGCTAAATCATGTTTAAATTTTACAGCCACCCCAGCCAAATTAATGCACACACTGTAATTTTCTATGAGTCTATCAGAATTTGTTTATGCTGTCTGGATATTGTGTATCATTCTGAGCAACTTAGACTTCCTCTGCAGGCTGTAAGGTCACTTTCAAAATGTTTGCAAACTTAGCATGAAAAGGGAGATTAAAGGATGGTTTGGCACACTGTCCTGACCAATCAGTTGCCACCCATGGTGCAAAGCACTCTGTGAGTACTGATTTCTATTGGCTATAATGTCTTATTTCCTCTGACATAGAGTGGTATGACATATTGAACAGACCTTATAGAGGCATGGTGCTGGATTGATCCAGGGAGGTTAAGCCTGAGTGTTGTACATCCTTCACTAGACTTTTTTGGTGTATTTTATTAATTCTCAGCCTTAGACTGTTGGAATCACCACAAAATGTGGGACCAAATGAGACAAAAAAAACAAGGCACAGGAAACACAAGGCCAAGCTATTTGAAAAGTAAAAGTAAAATTAATGGACAAATTATTGTTCTATATACAATGAGGAATTGGTTACCATGCTCTGAAACTCTGAATTTATACAGCAGCTGTGAGAGTCAGTGTCTCCCCTCACCCATTCTCCACAACAGTGAGTCTGACAAACTATGGCTTTAGACAGTTTAAACACCCTGTCTTTGTGTACTGTGCATAACGTTGTCACAGACCCCCAAGGATATGCACAATGAATCTAGTTAACATCGAAGACAATGTGCCAACAAGATTTGTTTGTTTATGCTCCCCTCTTAAACAGTGTTCCTCTCTGGTGGCAGAAAGGTAAGTTAATAAAAAAGTAGAAAAAAGTAAGCATGGAAGCATTGGGGTGGGTTATGGGGGAGCTGCAGGCTTGGAGGTGAAGCACCATGCCAAAGAAGGCTGTCTTATTTAATTAAAATCCAGCCCCAGTGCCTTGTGGGTAAACACCAGCCAAAATTCAGAGAACCTCTCCACATATGGAGAGAAATTGTGCCTGAAGCATAACCGTTACAAACTCCCACAGACCATAAAAAAACTGTTTGTTAAACCAGTTTGTTGATGCCTTTTATTAATGGCTTAATATTCTTAATGTATGCTTGCACCGATGTGGTCTTTGCAAGTTACAGGCGCTGGTTATGCTCTCTCTCTCTCTCTCTCTCTCTCTCTCTCTGTTCCTCTCGGTCACCCTTCTCCCCCCCTTTTGCATGCGTTTGATTCCACACATGAACTACAGGGCCGCTTGGCTTCAGACAGCGATTGCTTTGGCCCCTGTGAGCTGATAGAGTCTCCCCCCTCGGCTTGCCTGGCATTGTTTCAGTTCTCTCCTGGCTTACCAATCCATCATTCCCGACTGCTCCATGTCGGGTAAATCAGACCAGTTCTCCACCAGTCACGGATGCAGTTGCTACACCACCCCGCCCCCCGTACCATCACCATCACTGTCCCCCCCTCCCGCTCCCCACCCCTTCTCCATCCGCATCCTCTGTCCACAAAACTCCTGCAAAATGCACTGTCCAAACCGGGGGCCTCCTCTGAGAATTCTGTCTCTCCAGAGCCAGCATTAAAAATGCATGCTGATCGGCCAGCTGTGGGCAGGAACCATGGCTGGGTTTTGCTGAAGGCAGAAGGTATGGAGAGAGAGCGAGAGAGTGAGAGAGAGAGAGAGAGAGAGATAAGTTGAGAAAACCTTGTTGAGGTTTCTCTCTCGGCGCACCGTGTTGCGCTCCATCTCAGCTTCCCGCAATTCCCGCTGGGGCCCGGCAAGCGCTCCATGGAAATAGCTTCGTGGCGGCTTTGTCTGAGGTTTGTTTTTCTGAAACCTACGCACCACGTTCCGCATGGATCTGACCTGTGACACCGAGGGAGGAACACGGAACGGCGCAGTGGCTTTCGCCTCTCATCTGGAAGGATCCGCCACGATCCAAAGATGAAACGGTGATGAACGATGCCACGCAGCACACACCACCCTTTTTTTTGTTTTACCTCCACTGACAAGCTTAGATACTGCACACACTGAGGGGTCAGCTCTTAGTTATTAATATTTATTCATAACAGAGCTTTATGACCTAGCAATTAGCTCCTTCCTGAGCCGTCCTGCAGCTGTCACAGCTGTTCGCTGACATCATCGACAAATGACTGATGTGAAACCAGATCCCAGAGAGAAGATTCACTCAGGTGATCTCACTGAGCTTGCTCAGATTGCACCCAACCACAGTGTGGGTATGTGGGTGGATGTGTGGAGGGGGGTAGTGTGGGTGGATGGGTGGAGGGGGTAGTGTGGGTGGGTGGGTGGGTGGGTGGGTGGAGAGGGGGATAGAGTGGGTGGGTGGGTGGAGGGGGGTAGGGGGTGGGTGGGTGGAGGGGGTAGTGTGGGTGGGTGGGTGGAGGGGGTAGTGTGGGTGGGTGGGTGGAGGGGGTAGAGGGGGGTGAGCGGGTGGGTGGGTGGGTGGTGAGGGGATAGTGTGAGTGGATGGTTGGAGAGGGGGTAGTGTGAGTGGATGGGTGGAGAGGGGATAGTGTGAGTGGATGGGTGGAGAGGGGGTAGTGTGGGTGGGTGGGTGGTTGGGTGGAGAGGGGATAGTGTGGGTGGGTGGGTGGTTGGGTGGAGAGGGGATAGTGTGGGTGGGTGTGTGGGTGGATGGGTGGGTAGAGGGAGGGCAGTGCCCTCCTTTCTAAGCCCATCCCCACTCCTTGCTGAGGATCAGGGCCAACTAATCCAGAAGGATTTTCAGGCTTCTTCTCCAGCTCCGCACCTGCCCTCTCCTGCCCTCCCTGTGCATTGACATTCTGGACGGCTTCTCCTCAAAAGCTGAAATCCGCACCCCTTTCCTTTCCTGGGCTCCTCAACATTCCGACCCTGTTTGGCGCAAGGGCGGGGGTCTGTCCGAGGCAAGAAAACCCAAGAGATGACAGAGTTGAGGACAGCTGAGCAGGAGTTAACCAGGGGACACAGCTAACCCCAGCCCCACTACAAAAAGTAAAAAAGGTAAGACAAAGTATTTTCTTTAAGGAAGACCCAATTAAGCACTCAAATATTATCCCTCTGCATTCATAACCCTGTGTGGAGCAGATATGCAACACTTGTCGAAAAAAGACATAAGACTATAGTCTTACCTCCAAAACTGAAAAAAATGGGTTGACAGAAAAATATTTGATTTTTTTTTACATTAAATGACAGTAAATGAGCTGTACTATCTCACTTTCAAATTATTTGTAACAACTTTTTCTCCCATGGGTGGATAGTACAGCTCATTTCCTTTCATTTCATGTAAAAAAATGTAATATTTTTTTGTCAACCCATTTTTTCAGTTTTGGAGGTAAGACTATAGTCTTATGTCTTTTTTGGATTTTCAGCACCACACATATGTCTCTTTTACTCACTTTCAAATCATTTGTAACAACTCTTTCTCCCATGGGTGGATAGTACAGCTCATTTGCTATCATTTAATGTAAAATAATCAAATATTTTTCTGTTAACCCATTTTTTCAGTTTTGGAGGTAAGACTATAGTCTTATGTCTTTTTTGGATTTTCAGCACCACACATATTTCTCTTTTACTCACTTTAAAATCATTTGTAACAACTCTTTCTCCCATGGGTGGAAAGTACAGCTCATTTGCTATCATTTAATGTAAAAAAATGTAATATTTTTTTGTCAACCCATTTTTTTGGTTTTGGAGGTAAGACTATAGTCTTATGTCTTTTTTGGATTTTCAGCACCACACATATGTCTCTTTTACTCACTTTTAAATCATTTGTAACAACTTTTTCTCCCATGGGTGGACAGTACAGCTCATTTCCTTTCATTTCATGTAAAAAAATGTAATATTTTTTTGTCAACCCATTTTTTCGGTTTCGGAGGTAAGACTATAGTCTTATGTCTTTTTTGGATTTTCAGCACCACACATATTTCTCTTTTACTCACTTTAAAATCATTTGTAACAACTCTTTCTCCCATGGGTGGAAAGTACAGCTCATTTGCTATCATTTTATGTAAAATAATCAAATATTTTTCTGTCAACCCATTTTTTTCAGTTTTGGAGGTAAGACTATAGTCTTATGTCTTTTTGGATTTTCAGCACCACACATATGTCTCTTTTACTCACTTTCAAATCATTTGTAACAACTTTTCTCCCATGGGTGGACAGTACAGCTCATTTCCTTTCATTTCATGTAAAAAAATGTAATATTTTCTTGTCAACCCATTTTTTCAGTTTTGGAGGTAAGACTATAGTCTTATGTCTTTTTTGGATTTTCAGCACCACACATATTTCTCTTTTTACTCACTTTAAAATCATTTGTAACAACTCTTTCTCCCATGGGTGGAAAGTACAGCTCATTTGCTATCATTTTATGTAAAATAATCAAATATTTTTCTGTCAACCCATTTTTTTCAGTTTTGGAGGTAAGACTATAGTCTTATGTCTTTTTTGGATTTTCAGCACCACACATATGTCTCTTTTACTCACTTTCAAATCGTTTGTAACAACTCTTTCTCCCATGGGTGGATAGTACAGCTCATTTGCTATCATTTTATGTAAAATAATCAAATATTTTTCTGTCAACCCATTTTTTTCAGTTTTGGAGGTAAGACTATAGTCTTATGTCTTTTTTGGATTTTCAGCACCACACATATGTCTCTTTTACTCACTTCCAAATCATTTGTAACAACTCTTTCTCCCATGGGTGGATAGTACAGCTCAGTTGCTATCATTTAATGTTTTGCTATCATTTAATGTAAAATAATCAAATATTTTTCTGTCAACCCATTTTTTCATTTTATGTAGTTTTGGAGGTAAGACTATAGTCTTATGTCTTTTTTGGATTTTCAGCACCACACATATGTGTCTTTTACTCACTTTAAAATCATTTGTAACAACTCTTTCTCCCATGGGTGGAAAGTACAGCTCATTTGCTATCATTTAATGTAAAAAAATGTAATATTTTTTTGTCAACCCATTTTTTCAGTTTTGGAGGTAAGACTATAGTCTTATGTCTTTTTTGGATTTTCAGCACCACACATATGTCTCTTTTACTCACTTTAAAATCATTTGTAACAACTCTTTCTCCCATGGGTGGATAGTACAGCTCAGTTGCTATCATTTAATGTAAAATAATCAAATATTTTTCTGTTAACCCATTTTTTCAGTTTTGGAGGTAAGACTATAGTCTTATGTCTTTTTGGATTTTAGCACCACACATATTTCTTTTACTCACTTTAAAATCATTTGTAACAACTCTTTCTCCCATGGGTGGAAAGTACAGCTCATTTGCTATCATTTTATGTAAAATAATCAAATATTTTTCTGTCAACCCATTTTTTTCAGTTTTGGAGGTAAGACTATAGTCTTATGTCTTTTTTTGGATTTTCAGCACCACACATATTTCTCTTTTACTCACTTTAAAATCATTTGTAACAACTCTTTCTCCCATGGGTGGATAGTACAGCTCAGTTGCTATCATTTAATGTAAAATAATCAAATATTTTTCTGTTAACCCATTTTTTCAGTTTTGGAGGTAAGACTATAGTCTTATGTCTTTTTTGGATTTTCAGCACCACACATATTCTCTTTTACTCACTTTAAAATCGTTTGTAACAACTCTTTCTCCCATGGGTGGAAAGTACAGCTCATTTGCTATCATTTTATGTAAAATAATCAAATATTTTTCTGTCAACCCATTTTTTTCAGTTTTGGAGGTAAGACTATAGTCTTATGTCTTTTTTGGATTTTCAGCACCACACATATGTCTCTTTTACTCACTTTCAAATCATTTGTAACAACTCTTTCTCCCATGGGTGGACAGTACAGCTCATTTCCTTTCATTTCATGTAAAAATGTAATATTTTTTGTCAACCCATTTTTTCAGTTTTGGAGGTAAGACTATAGTCTTATGTCTTTTTTGGATTTTCAGCACCACACATATTTCTCTTTTACTCACTTTAAAATCATTTGTAACAACTCTTTCTCCCATGGGTGGAAAGTACAGCTCATTTGCTATCATTTTATGTAAAATAATCAAATATTTTTCTGTCAACCCATTTTTTTTCAGTTTTGGAGGTAAGACTATAGTCTTATGTCTTTTTTTGGATTTTCAGCACCACACATATGTCTCTTTTACTCACTTTCAAATCATTTGTAACAACTCTTTCTCCCATGGGTGGATAGTACAGCTCATTTGCTATCATTTAATGTAAAATAATCAAATATTTTTCTGTCAACCCATTTTTTTCAGTTTTGGAGGTAAGACTATAGTCTTATGTCTTTTTTGGATTTTTAGCACCACACATATTTCTCTTTTACTCACTTTAAAATCATTTGTAACAACTCTTTCTCCCATGGGTGGAAGTACAGCTCATTGCTATCATTTTATGTAAAATAATCAAATATTTTTTCTGTCAACCCATTTTTTTCAGTTTTGGAGGTAAGACTATAGTCTTATGTCTTTTTTGGATTTTCAGCACCACACATATGTCTCTTTTACTCACTTTCAAATCATTTGTAACAACTCTTTCTCCCATGGGTGGACAGTACAGCTCATTTCCTTTCATTTCATGTAAAAAAATGTAATATTTTTTTGTCAACCCATTTTTTCAGTTTTGGAGGTAAGACTATAGTCTTATGTCTTTTTTGGATTTTCAGCACCACACATATGTCTCTTTTACTCACTTTAAAATCATTTGTAACAACTCTTTCTCCCATGGGTGGAAAGTACAGCTCATTTCCTATCATTTCATGTAAAATAATCAAATATTTTTTTGTCAACCCATTTTTTCAGTTTTGGAGGTAAGACTATAGTCTTATGTCTTTTTGGATTTTCAGCACCACACATATTTCTCTTTTACTCACTTTAAAATCATTTGTAACAACTCTTTCTCCATGGGTGGAAAGTACAGCTCATTTGCTATCATTTTATGTAAAATAATCAAATATTTTTCTGTCAACCCATTTTTTTCAGTTTTGGAGGTAAGACTATAGTCTTATGTCTTTTTGGATTTTCAGCACCACACATATGTCTCTTTTACTCACTTTCAAATCATTTGTAACAACTTTTTTCTCCCATGGGTGGAAAGTACAGCTCATTTGCTATCATTTAATGTAAAATAATCAAATATTTTTCTGTCAACCCATTTTTTCAGTTTTGGAGGTAAGACTATAGTCTTATGTCTTTTTGGATTTTCAGCACCACACATATGTCTCTTTTACTCACTTTCAAATCATTTGTAACAACTCTTTCTCCCATGGGTGGATAGTACAGCTCATTTGCTATCATTTAATGTAAAATAATCAAATATTTTTTGTCAACCCATTTTTTCAGTTTTGGAGGTAAGACTATAGTCTTATGTCTTTTTGGATTTTCAGCACCACACATATGTCTCTTTTTACTCACTTTCAAATCATTTGTAACAACTCTTTTTCTCCCATGGGTGGATAGTACAGCTCATTTGCTATCATTTAATGTAAAATAATCAAATATTTTTCTGTCAACCCATTTTTTTCAGTTTTGGAGGTAAGACTATAGTCTTATGTCTTTTTGGATTTTCAGCACCACACATATGTCTTTTTACTCACTTTAAATCATTTGTAAACAACTCTTTCTCCCATGGGTGGACAGTACAGCTCATTTGCTATCATTTCATGTAAAAAAAATGTAATATTTTTTTGTCAACCCATTTTTTTCGGTTTTGGAGGTAAGACTATAGTCTTATGTCTTTTTTGGATTTTCAGCACCACACATATGTCTCTTTTACTCACTTTCAAATCATTTGTAACAACTCTTTCTCCCATGGGTGGATAGTACAGCTCAGTTGCTATCATTTAATGTAAAATAATCAAATATTTTTCTGTCAACCCATTTTTTTCAGTTTTGGAGGTAAGACTATAGTCTTATGTCTTTTTTGGATTTTCAGCACCACACATATGTCTCTTTTACTCACTTTAAAATCATTTGTAACAACTCTTTCTCCCATGGGTGGACAGTACAGCTCATTTCCTTTCATTTCATGTAAAATAATCAAATATTTTTTGTCAACCCATTTTTTTTCAGTTTTGGAGGTAAGACTATAGTCTTATGTCTTTTTGGATTTTCAGCACCACACATATTTCTCTTTTACTCACTTTAAAATCATTTGTAACAACTCTTTCTCCCATGGGTGGATAGTACAGCTCATTTGCTATCATTTAATGTAAAATAATCAAATATTTTTCTGTCAACCCATTTTTTTCAGTTTTGGAGGTAAGACTATAGTCTTATGTCTTTTTTGGATTTTCAGCACCACACATATTTCTCTTTTACTCACTTTAAAAATCATTTGTAACAACTCTTTCTCCCATGGGTGGAAAGTACAGCTCATTTGCTATCATTTTATGTAAAATAATCAAATATTTTTCTGTCAACCCATTTTTTTCAGTTTTGGAGGTAAGACTATAGTCTTATGTCTTTTTTGGATTTTCAGCACCACACATATGTCTCTTTTACTCACTTTCAAATCATTTGTAACAACTTTTTCTCCCATGGGTGGACAGTACAGCTCATTTCCTTTCATTTCATGTAAAAAAATGTAATATTTTTTTGTCAACCCATTTTTTCGGTTTTGGAGGTAAGACTATAGTCTTATGTCTTTTTTGGATTTTCAGCACCACACATATTTCTCTTTTACTCACTTTAAAATCATTTGTAACAACTCTTTCTCCCATGGGTGGAAAGTACAGCTCATTTGCTATCATTTTATGTAAAATAATCAAATATTTTTCTGTCAACCCATTTTTTTCAGTTTTGGAGGTAAGACTATAGTCTTATGTCTTTTTTGGATTTTCAGCACCACACATATGTCTCTTTTACTCACTTTAAAATCATTTGTAACAACTCTTTCTCCCATGGGTGGATAGTACAGCTCAGTTGCTATCATTTAATGTAAAATAATCAAATATTTTTCTGTTAACCCATTTTTTCAGTTTTGGAGGTAAGACTATAGTCTTATGTCTTTTTTGGATATTTAGCACCACACATATTTCTCTTTTACTCACTTTAAAATCATTTGTAACAACTCTTTCTCCCATGGGTGGAAAGTACAGCTCATTTGCTATCATTTTATGTAAAATAATCAAATATTTTTCTGTCAACCCATTTTTTTCAGTTTTGGAGGTAAGACTATAGTCTTATGTCTTTTTTGGATTTTCAGCACCACACATATGTCTCTTTTACTCACTTTCAAATCATTTGTAACAACTTTTTCTCCCATGGGTGGACAGTACAGCTCATTTCCTTTCATTTCATGTAAAAAATGTAATATTTTTTGTCAACCCATTTTTTCGGTTTTGGAGGTAAGACTATAGTCTTATGTCTTTTTTGGATTTTCAGCACCACACATATTTCTCTTTTACTCACTTTAAAATCATTTGTAACAACTCTTTCTCCCGTGGGTGGAAAGTACAGCTCATTTGCTATCATTTTATGTAAAATAATCAAATATTTTTTTGTCAACCCATTTTTTTCAGTTTTGGAGGTAAGACTATAGTCTTATGTCTTTTTTGGATTTTCAGCACCACACATATTTCTCTTTTACTCACTTTAAAATCATTTGTAACAACTCTTTCTCCCATGGGTGGAAAGTACAGCTCATTTGCTATCATTTTATGTAAAATAATCAAATATTTTTCTGTCAACCCATTTTTTTCAGTTTTGGAGGTAAGACTATAGTCTTATGTCTTTTTGGATTTTCAGCACCACACATATGTCTCTTTTACTCACTTTCAAATCATTTGTAACAACTCTTTCTCCCATGGGTGGAAAGTACAGCTCATTTGCTATCATTTATGTAAAATAATCAAATATTTTTCTGTCAACCCATTTTTTCAGTTTTGGAGGTAAGACTATAGTCTTATGTCTTTTTTGGATTTTCAGCACCACACACATGTGTCTTTTACTCACTTCCAAATCATTTGTAACAACTCTTTCTCCCATGGGTGGAAAGTACAGCTCATTTGCTATCATTTAATGTAAAAAATGTAATATTTTTTCAACCCATTTTTTTCAGTTTTGGAGGTAAGACTATAGTCTTATGTCTTTTTGGATTTTCAGCACCACACATATTCTCTTTTACTCACTTTCAAAATCATTTGTAACAACTCTTTCTCCCATGGGTGGAAAGTACAGCTCATTTGCTATCATTTTATGTAAAATAATCAAATATTTTTCTGTCAACCCATTTTTTCAGTTTTGGAGGTAAGACTATAGTCTTATGTCTTTTTTGGATTTTCAGCACCACACACATGTCTCTTTTACTCACTTCCAAATCATTTGTAACAACTCTTTCTCCCATGGGTGGAAAGTACAGCTCATTTGCTATCATTTAATGTAAAAAAATGTAATATTTTTTGTCAACCCATTTTTTCGGTTTGGAGGTAAGACTATAGTCTTATGTCTTTTTTGGATTTTCAGCACCACACATATGTCTCTTTTACTCACTTTAAAATCATTTGTAACAACTCTTTCTCCCATGGGTGGATAGTACAGCTCAGTTGCTATCATTTAATGTAAAATAATCAAATATTTTTCTGTTAACCCATTTTTTCAGTTTTGGAGGTAAGACTATAGTCTTATGTCTTTTTTGGATTTTCAGCACCACACATATTTCTCTTTTACTCACTTTAAAATCATTTGTAACAACTCTTTCTCCCATGGGTGGAAAGTACAGCTCATTTGCTATCATTTTATGTAAAATAATCAAATATTTTTCTGTCAACCCATTTTTTCAGTTTTGGAGGTAAGACTATAGTCTTATGTCTTTTTTGGATTTTCAGCACCACACATATATCTCTTTTACTCACTTTCAAATCATTTGTAACAACTCTTTCTCCCATGGGTGGAAAGTACAGCTCATTTGCTATCATTTTATGTAAAATAATCAAATATTTTTCTGTCAACCCATTTTTTCAGTTTTGGAGGTAAGACTATAGTCTTATGTCTTTTTGGATTTTCAGCACCACACACATGTCTCTTTTACTCACTTCCAAATCATTTGTAACAACTCTTTCTCCCATGGGTGGAAAGTACAGCTCATTTGCTATCATTTAATGTAAAAAATGTAATATTTTTTGTCAACCCATTTTTTTCAGTTTTGGAGGTAAGACTATAGTCTTATGTCTTTTTGGATTTTCAGCACCACACATATATCTCTTTTACTCACTTTCAAATCATTTGTAAAATAACTCTTTCTCCCATGGGTGGAAAGTATGTCTTTTTGCAGCTCATTTGCTATCATTTTATGTAAAATAATCAAATATTTTTTCTGTCAACCCATTTTTTTCAGTTTTGGAGGTAAGACTATAGTCTTATGTCTTTTTTGGATTTTCAGCACCACACACATGTCTCTTTTACTCACTTCCAAATCATTTGTAACAACTCTTTCTCCCATGGGTGGAAAGTACAGCTCATTTGCTATCATTTAATGTAAAAAAATGTAATATTTTTTGTCAACCCATTTTTTCGGTTTTGGAGGTAAGACTATAGTCTTATGTCTTTTTTGGATTTTCAGCACCACACATATGTCTCTTTTACTCACTTTAAAATCATTTGTAACAACTCTTTCTCCCATGGGTGGATAGTACAGCTCAGTTGCTATCATTTAATGTAAAATAATCAAATATTTTTCTGTTAACCCATTTTTTCAGTTTTGGAGGTAAGACTATAGTCTTATGTCTTTTTTGGATTTTCAGCACCACACATATTTCTCTTTTACTCACTTTAAAATCATTTGTAACAACTCTTTCTCCCATGGGTGGAAAGTACAGCTCATTTGCTATCATTTTATGTAAAATAATCAAATATTTTTCTGTCAACCCATTTTTTTCAGTTTTGGAGGTAAGACTATAGTCTTATGTCTTTTTTGGATTTTCAGCACCACACATATGTCTCTTTTACTCACTTTCAAATCGTTTGTAACAACTTTTTCTCCCATGGGTGGACAGTACAGCTCATTTCCTTTCATTTCATGTAAAAAAATGTAATATTTTTTGTCAACCCATTTTTTCAGTTTTGGAGGTAAGACTATAGTCTTATGTCTTTTTTGGATTTTCAGCACCACACATATGTCTCTTTTACTCACTTTAAAATCATTTGTAACAACTCTTTCTCCCATGGGTGGATAGTACAGCTCAGTTGCTATCATTTAATGTAAAATAATCAAATATTTTTCTGTCAACCCATTTTTTCAGTTTTGGAGGTAAGACTATAGTCTTATGTCTTTTTTGGATTTTCAGCACCACACATATTTCTCTTTTACTCACTTTAAAATCATTTGTAACAACTCTTTCTCCCATGGGTGGAAAGTACAGCTCATTTGCTATCATTTTATGTAAAATAATCAAATATTTTTCTGTCAACCCATTTTTTCAGTTTTGGAGGTAAGACTATAGTCTTATGTCTTTTTTGGATTTTCAGCACCACACATATGTCTCTTTTACTCACTTTCAAATCGTTTGTAACAACTTTTTCTCCCATGGGTGGACAGTACAGCTCATTTCCTTTCATTTCATGTAAAAAATGTAATATTTTTTGTCAACCCATTTTTTTGGTTTCGGAGGTAAGACTATAGTCTTATGTCTTTTTTGGATTTTCAGCACCACACATATTTCTCTTTTACTCACTTTAAAATCATTTGTAACAACTCTTTCTCCCGTGGGTGGAAAGTACAGCTCATTTGCTATCATTTTATGTAAAATAATCAAATATTTTTCTGTCAACCCATTTTTTTCAGTTTTGGAGGTAAGACTATAGTCTTATGTCTTTTTTGGATTTTCAGCACCACACATATGTCTCTTTTACTCACTTTCAAATCGTTTGTAACAACTCTTTCTCCCATGGGTGGATAGTACAGCTCATTTGCTATCATTTCATGTAAAAAAATGTAATATTTTTTTGTCAACCCATTTTTTTCAGTTTTGGAGGTAAGACTATAGTCTTATGTCTTTTTTGGATTTTCAGCACCACACATATGTCTCTTTTACTCACTTTAAAATCATTTGTAACAACTCTTTCTCCCATGGGTGGATAGTACAGCTCAGTTGCTATCATTTAATGTAAAATAATCAAATATTTTTCTGTTAACCCATTTTTTCAGTTTTGGAGGTAAGACTATAGTCTTATGTCTTTTTGGATTTTAGCACCACACATATTTCTTTTTACTCACTTTAAAATCATTTGTAACAACTCTTTCTCCCATGGGTGGAAAGTACAGCTCATTTGCTATCATTTTATGTAAAATAATCAAATATTTTTTTGTCAACCCATTGTTTCGGTTTTGGAGGTAAGACTATTGTCTTATGTCTTTTTGGATTTTCAGCACCACACATATTTCTCTTTTACTCACTTTAAAATCATTTGTAACAACTCTTTCTCCCATGGGTGGATAGTACAGCTCATTGCTATCATTTTATGTAAAATAATCTAATATTTTTCTGTCAACCCATTTTTTTCAGTTTTGGAGGTAAGACTATAGTCTTATGTCTTTTTTGGATTTTCAGCACCACACATATGTCTCTTTTAGTACCCATGGGAGAAAAGGTTGTTACAAATGATTTGAAAGTGAGTAAAAGAGACATATGTGTGGTGCTGAAACTCCAAAAAAAAAGACATAAGACTATAGTCTTACCTCCAAGACTGAAAAAATGGGTTGACAGAAAAATATATAATACACGCAAAGGTTAATTGTCATAATGAGTTTCCGTATCCCATAATTCTTTGCATGTCTGCAGAAATACCCGCAAGAACCGTGGATGAGACAAACACGTGTGAGGAGCCACCACAAGGATGGCTGTGCAGTGCAGTGCTGTTCCTAAGGTATAGTTTCTCGCGGCATAGGTTGCTGGTGCGCAGGTATTGAATCATATAATATGTAGAAGATTGAGAGTCATGATGTCTCAGGTGATGGGAGGGCACAAACACCAAAGAGGGGCAATGGTGAAAATGGCTGGCAGGATTGCTGTTAGTGTGATTTTTCAGCTTATGACTTTTGTGTTTGGGCTTTCAAACCTATGATGTATCCTCGAACACACTACGGTGTAGTGGTAGTACCCTTGCCTCCCGCTGTGAAGGACATGGGTTCAAGGCTACCTTATTGCGTTTTTGTTTTCGTAGGCTTAGTCAGCAGTGCATTGGATAGGACATTTCAACCAGACCCACACCCCTGAAGGCACCGTGGTGTAGAGGTAGAATCCCTGGCTCCTGACTTGAGGGTTGTGGGTTCAAGGCTGCCTTATGTCAAATCTTTCTTGCAGGCTTTGTCAGGTGCATTGCGTGAAACATTTCAACTTTCAACAATAGAAACAAGGACCTGTGGCGTTGAGGTAATTTCCTTGCCTCCCAGTGTGAGGGTTCCAGGTTCGAGTCTGCCTTACTTCTTGTCTTTTCATATGCTTTGTCAGATGCATTGGCTAAATCATTTCAACCTGGATTGGTATTCAGATAACTACTGTGGCCTTGGGGTAATGTCAAGACTTTCCAATTGCTAGGTTTTGGGTTCGAGCCTGCCTCAAGCCCATTCTTTACATGGGATTTGCAAAAAAGTCACATTGTAATGAATGTGCCTCCAACTACTTTCTAACAACCTCCGATGGTGTAGAGGTAGTACGCTGAACTTCAGTCTGGGTGACCAGGGTTCAATTCCCAGGTGTACCAAGCACTTACACTTTTACAACATACAGTTTTACAACATAAACTTGTATCAATAGGGGGCGTTGACACTTAGAAAGTGGAGGGGCAGAATAGGAAGAGGTCAGACAGTGACAGTCAACAAATTAGAATAGAAGGGTGGAGGTAAGGGAATAATGTGAGAGAGGGAGGAAGGTAGGATGAGGAAGACAGAGAGAGAGAGGGAGAGAGAGAGAGAGGAGAGGGAGGGTGAGATAGGAAGAAAGAGTGGGAGGGAGACAGAGAGAGAGGGAGGGTGAGATAGAAAGAAAGAGTGGGAGGGAGGGAGAGAGAGGGAGGAACGAAGGATGAGGAAGACAGAGAGAGGGAGGGTGAGATAGATAGAAAGAAAGAGTGGGAGGGAGGGAGAGAGGGGTGTGGCCGAAACTGGCCACGCCCCTTTTTCGCTAGTTAGTTCCTCGTATTTAACTGTCTAAATAAGTTAAGTTCCTCGTAATCAAAATGGACGCATCCGTCACATGATGTAAAATTTCAGCCGGCTCTGGCTCGCAGCTGCATAACCCCCCTTTCACCTCTCAGAAACTTCGGGGGGGTATGAGTTCCCCCCCATCCTCGTTCCTCTTTCGAGGTAGTTGCTCAGGCCCCCTGCGCAGATTCGAGACCAACACCTTCATCTGTGTGAAGGGCGGACCATCCTCCAGCGCCACAGGAACCGTCACATTTACTCACCTTTCTCATAGGGGGTTTGACATTTACTTTACAGCTGGAGACCAGAAAAAAGGAGAAAGGAAGCCTTGAACCTGTTACCTCCAGGTAAGGACCTCATGCCTTAGGCCACTACTCCACAGAGCTCCTGACAGTACTAGTGCAACCACAGAGGAACCAAGACATGCAAACCTACTACACGATCACATGCTACACGATCACATGGGCTAACTCAACACCTGGACCTCGTTTAACTGCTGAGTCTATATAAGGTCTGATTAGGGGGAATACCAGGTTTGAGCGTGCCCCAGTCTGTGCTGTTTGGGAAGGTGAGTATGGTGAGCTGACAAGAATCACTATTGAAATGGCAATTTTATTCTCACACTGAGATGTGGTTTGGCTAAACTTTGCTTTCATTTCCTTTTGTTCCCCTCAGTTGGACACAAAGGAGCCATTGGAATACCAAACCATACCAAAGCTGCTGCTCCAAGATGGCCACACTGGATCTGAAACCATGGTACTGGGGTACAGAGAAGGAGCAAGTTTTTGACTGCTTCCTAATGAGGTTACACTCAACACAAGCGGTTTAATAACCTGGCCTTACCTTGTCTTCAGGCTGCTTCCTAAATAATCATTCACCTACTGAGATGTGGTTTGGTTAAACTTTGTTTTCATTTCCTTTTGTTCCCCTCAGCTGGACACGAAGGAGCCATTGGAATACCAAACCATACCAAAGCTGCTGCTCCAAGATGGCCACACTGGATCTGAAACCTTGGTACTGGGGTACAGAGGAGCACGTTCTTGACTGCTTCCTAATGAGGTTACACTCAACACAAGTGGTTTAATAACCTGGCCTTACCTTGTCTTCAGGCTGCTTCCTAAATAATTATTCACCCACTGAGATGTGGTTTGGTTAAACTCTGTTTTCATTTCCTTTTGTTCCCCTCAGCTGGACACAAAGGAGCCATTGGAATACCAAACCATACCAAAGCTGCTGCTGCAAGATGGCCACACTGGATCTGAAACATGATACTGGGGTACAGAGGAGGAGCACGGTCTTGACTGCTTCCTAATGAGGTTACACTCAACACAAGTGGTTTAATAACCTGGCCTTACCTTGTCTTCAGGCTGCCATGCTGTGACTTTCACAGAACATGGGTGAACCGGAGGAGCTGTGGGTATGTGCTTCCTAAACAATCATTCATCTTCTGAAATGCCGTAATTTTTGGTTTCGTTGCCTTTTTTCCCCTCAGTTGGACACAAAGGAGCCATTGGACTACCAAACCATACCAAAGCTGCTGCTCCAAGATGGCCACACTGGATCTGAAACCATGGTACTGGGTACAGAGGAGGAGCACATTCTTCACTGGATTCACACAGCTCACCATAGCACACCATGTGTCACTTGCCTCCTACCCTACATTAGCACTAAAGAGGTAATGAGACTCTTTCCTGGCTGCTGCAGCAGAAAATGTTTGATTCTCCTTTGTTAACATTTGAATTCCTACTTAAAATCCAATTTCATGTTTGCCTCACAAAATGAGCTCTGCTCAACAAGGATATTTGGTCCTCTAATGGTTTCTTTGGCAGATTCAACAAGTGTCCCATATGGGTGGCCACATCTCCAGCATGGCTTACATGTCCCCTTTTCAGGCAATGGTCAAAGTTTATTAAAGGTTTAACACTATGCATCTGAAACCAAATGATGTGCAATTTGTTTGTTTGATTGTTTTTAAGTTGCAATTCTAGATCCTCTCAAAACTCTTAGCCCCCATGATACACTTGTCTTAATGAAAAGTCCCCTTCAACTGACAAGCAAAGACATTGGTTTCTCACCTGTGCAAACTCTTCATTCAGCTTAACTCCTGTCATTACTTCCAATTTTTAGGACTACTTTCCTTTATGGTTTGATTGCTGTGGATTTTTCAATTAAGGCGCTCTTCATCTGCATGTGAGGTAGAGGGCCAGTGACTGCAAAAACAGTAAAAATGATTAGGGGAAACTAATTACTCATTCTATCAAATGTCTTCTCCTTCTGTCTACAGTGCTCACCATATACAGTTAAGCACCCATCTCATCTAATAGACTCATTCCCACTACATTTTCAAATATGGTATTCACATACTGTTCTGACACGGTCAGAAATTCAAAAAAAAATTCTCAAATGCATTTGTAACAGTCCTGCACTTCAAAATACACATAAAGATAAGGTGGGAATACCCCATTACCATAACCCTAACAGCACACTATTTATCCACCTCATATACACTGATGGGCCTGAGGCCACACACACCAAGGCAATTGGGGACAGGAGCTCATGCTCAGCCCTTCTAAACTGCACTGCCCCATTCCAGGCAGCCTACACAACATGCACCTTGCATATAACCTCAGGCACAGGACATTTACTGTATGTGGAATTCTATTAAGCGTATATTCACAAAAATGGAGGTATTTTCATATTATTTGGTACGTGCAAGTACAATAGCATAAGACACACATTCACACTGTGCATCCACAAACACACTCATTCATCCACATACACTGACGCTTATACCCAGATTCCCACATGCAAGCACACGACAGTGTCCACAAATACATTTGTACACAGCAGCATACACTTGCATATCCAAAATTATATTACTGTCATACATTTGAATAAACACACAGGCATTCACTCACATGCATGCATACACATGCACAGACACAATATGCTCTCTTGATCACACACTTACATATACAAAATTATATATACTGTCACACATTTGAAAACACACACACACACACACGTGACTCCATTCATCATGTAATGGAGATGTAGGAAACAGAAATACACACTGGGGATTTCACTCTCTCACCTGAGGCATGAGATGGGTTTCCACCACTCCCTTACCCCTAATCAACGTGTATTTCGAGAGGCCGTTCTGGTGAACTCGGCCTGCCAGGGGTAATTCCCAGAGACTGCAAAAACATTCTCACTTTAAAACATTACTCATCGAGTATTTGACCGCAGTTCGATACCAGTTTTATACACTGCCTTTTTTTTTTTTTTTTTTTGCATTTCTTCATCACATCGGAGATGTGGACACATTTGCAGGGCAACCATATCATTACTATCACTCTTCTGTATTGTGAACATAATATGTGATGCTGCCCGCACGTTTACAAATGTGTCCACGTACCAGTGTCTGCGTGGAAATTCTGTGTGATGTGGACTGCTCTTTGAGCCCATTCCTCCTCCAGCTTGGTGACTGACAGGGAGTGTGTCCAGGCAACTGGGGTGTCATCCTCAGTCTCCCAGTGCTCTGGTGTGTCAGGACAGTGCTGCTGATGCCCACTGACCTGCAAGAAGATCAGGAGAAGATACACACTGTGTGTGTATCTTCTTGCAGGTCAGTGGGCATCTGAAGAGCGCGCCTGCAGACTAGTGCTCAGATGCCCACTGACCTGGAAGAAGATACACACACAGTCAAGCCTTGTGCACACTTGGCTTTAGCTGAGTAATAGTATTTTTAAGAACAGTTTGAGACAGGTATTATGCATAAGTAGAATCCCTGTTAAAATTGCAACATGGTGTATGGACAGTAATAGTTGCATATTCCCTTTGATCCTTATTTTAAAATAGTTCAACTATAGTGGCTGCAATATTTCTCATAAACATGCCCCCTTAGCATACTATTCAAGAGCTTCTACTTCTAAGTTAGGTACAATCTCTTAAATAAGAAAAAGCCATTTTCAGAATATGCTGAGCGTTTTTATTTACAAATTGAAAACAAAAAAAATCTAATTCAGGCAGACCAAATTTGTGCTAAACGGTCTAATTCTAAATCGTGCATGGCGTTAAAGCACTTCATGGCCATCAGATCAGTTTGGCAGAAGAGTATGAGCAGCTGCACTTGCCCCTGAAAAAGATAGAATTTAATGGCCTGAATTCAATGTTCTGAGAGAGAACAGCAGTCAGGAAAACAACATCACCAAATACGTCCCTAAATCAGAATAAAGTGGAAGAATACATGGTAATTTTCAGGGTGTTTAACACGTCTCATCAGATAATGCAGCACTTTGCTTGCAGACGGCTACAGGGGAGGCAGGGGGCAAATGGAGAATGCAAACTCTCCATTCTCTTCAAACAAATCTAATTACTGCACTGGCTAAAAGTGTGTGCTAAAACCTAAGCTCTTTAACCAGGGGTTCATCCAGTCTGCTGCAGTGCCCAGTCACTCATGGGTAATGCGCCGAGGTCGACTGGCTCTGCCGATCTAAAACATCCGCTCTGCAAGCTGTGCAGCCTCAGAGCATACGAGCCCTCAAAGGAAAGGAGAAGGACGACGCCCAATATATCTGGCTCCCAGGTAAAATAATAATGATAACAAAGTTAGCTTTAGCTTTGTTTTAAGCTTAAATGCTTTTGCATAAACTATCTTGCATTCCCTTCTGTTGACACATCCAAGCGTTATTATACAGGGCTAAACATATGAAATCTGTGGTCAAATATAAAATGCACATACTATATTATCATACATTTTTGGATATTTCTAGAATTAATACATGCACATATACTTATGTGCCAATATTGTATGTAAACAATTCATCATCAGAGGTCAGCCCAGCAATACACTGGCTGTCATGCATGGGATTTCACCTTTGTGCTTGAACTACCTGTAATATATTCTGTTGTTCTTGCTGTCCATAAGGATTTCACAGGAGTACCACACACATATCCTGGTTATCCTGGTTAACCTGTGCAGTCTGAATGTGAATGAATGAATCTGAGACATGCATCTCCTCACCCTGCAATCCTGTTTGACCCAGGAGTATGAGACGATGAAAGCCCGTTCACTTGAATGCAGTTTCATGGATCCTGAGATAAAGACAAGGGACAGGGATTACATGCAGAAGACATGAATATTTCAGTGGTTTACAGCAGCACCTCCCTCCTCCTCACAGCAAGCGTGCTTTACCCACTCTTCAGACCTGCATAAAACTACAGAGAGTCACACATCCACACCAAGCTGAAGAGTGACCATAGAATGTCAAAAGTCACACTACGAAAACTATCAGTACGATTTTCATCTGGCCTGTGCTAACATTAGAAATCTTTATTTTAACACCACTGCTGATTTAGAAATCAGAACGTGGGGCCAAACCTCATTCCCATTCCGTATTTGAGCATTTTGCTTGGGGAAAGGCCCCGCTACTTTGGACTGGCAGTCAAAAATTCACTGTGCAAAGGTTTAAAATGAATAAAAGGAACATCCTGCTTCCACAATGTTTTAAAAAAAATCATTTTAAGTTAAGGGCCTGAATTTGGCAGATGTCTGAGTTCTGCTTTGAACAGGTCAGTCACAGGGGTCCATGGCCAGGTGGACACTGACATTCACATGTGAGACGGGGGACAAACTGGGCTAACAACAATTTGGTCTGACAGCTGCATAGGACTTCTGCCAAGACATGAACTCCTGTCTCAGCCTGGCTGACAGGCACAGGAAAGACAAGTCTGTGAGGGGATGACTGAGCAACCACTTGTATTAAAGATCTCTTGCAACGCTGGTCACCAAAACAAAGGAATGTGACTGAGGTTTTCTCCATTTCCAAGAGGGAATGACAAAGTAGACTGAGCTCTGCCAGTCAAACACAAGCCAAGGGTATGGGTGAAAATGAGATAATTAGTAATTATTTTGCACTTACATCGGGAAATGTTTTTTTGCCACACACACATTTGCTAAAGTTTTTTTGTTACAGTCACAAATCATATCCCTGAAATTGCATGTAAATGTGCTAAAGGCTATGATAAACGTGGTCCATAGAGTTTTACAGGCATAGACTTGGCAGGGAATGGGGCAGAAGCAGAGATTATTGGAGAGTTCAAAATCTTGACACAATGCGAGAACCTCACAAGTCAGCAGGTAGGTTTACGAGCTTAAATGGACCGAACTGCCTTTTCTCTTTACGCATAATATTATTATTTTATTCTTGTCTCACCATAAATCACAGAAGGACAGAGCAAGCCCCCTGGAGTCTTGCCCTTTGATATTTTCACTTGATGTCATATCTGATGTTCATTTCATAGACCCAATGCTGAATAATAGCAAAAAAAAATGGATGAAGAAAAACCTGGATCGTGAAGCAGCTTGCTTTGACAACTGTTGATAATGAAGGGAGAGCATCATTCTGTCTGTCACAGTGTGGCTGCGGGAAGAGAGAGGGAGAAACTATAAGCACTTCAAAGAGCTTTTAGACGTTTAACTTCAAGAGGCCGAGGTCAAAGCCTGCTGCCAGAATGCATAAGATGTCAGAAAACATCCCTTCATAATTCCCATATGCGCGCGGCACTAATGCATATTTCTAGTTTTAATGCACCACAACATGCTTCCAAGGGAATACCGGATATTTCATAAAACATTAACTTAATAAAATGAAAGTCAAAAATGATGTGGGAAAAGAATGGGAAACATTTAAAAAAGTATAGTTTAGCCAGGAGAACTTATATTCGGTTTAAACATTTTTGTTAACATGTACATAAGTATTCATTACATTAACTATTTTGTTAACAGAGCTCTCTGACAAGGTAGCAAAGCAATTACATGAAGAAACTGAATAATTGGCAGGAAGCAAAATCTCAAATCCCCCTGACAACAGGTAGAGAAGCAGGACCAGGCAGGTGTGGGGTGGGGGAGGAAAACAAAAACCACAGGAAAACAGCATTAGGGTATAGCAGTGGCAGAATTTCTACAGTGATGTTGAAGAAGCCTGAACTTCCATTTAAATAGACTGCTTCATGCACGGTAAGGAATGTTGTCACCACCTGATTGGTGTAAACTCTGCTGATGTCACAAAGCATGTTAGCAGACTCTGTCAGATGGCAGCTGATGTAGACTTTAATTTTCTGCCTGAACTAGCTTGACTTATGTAGTCAAGAAAATGACAGATTGCGTAAAACGGACTAAGGTTCATTCTGTTGCATTATCTTGTCTTTATTTGAATTGATCCTGATAAGTTATTAACACCCTTTGAAGTGTCATGGTGAATATATTAAAATGTATGCATGTGTGGAAAATACCTCCTGTTTCATGACTATTAGCCAACATTTTTTCCATTACATTTTCTTGTTTTTGTGAGTGTCACCAGGGCACTGGTTCCCAGGTAATGACAAAGCAAACAGTGATAATTCACCAACCGTAATTATTATGATCAGGTGAGATGAATTCATCCTGGTAAATAATCATAAAATTACTGTTTCAGACAACTTTGAGCCAATGGTGCGAACTATGAGCCCAGCATGAAAAAGACAGCTGACAGCAAGTGAGGACAATTAACACAGCAAAGCATTTCTGTATCACCCTGTCAAAGCTACAAAATAAGCATATTGTGACAACAACACCATTTAAACAATGTGCGCTACCTGTCCGTCTTGGATAAGCACTCCTCAGGCTCACATGCTGATTATAATTTGCTTATTGGGAACTTATGGAGTAATTAAATAAATGGCAGGTCGTTTTGGGGCATCCGGTAGCAGAGCTAAACGCGTGAGGCAGCGGCTGTTCCCAGGCGCTCTGTCTTCCTGAATAGTGTATGAGCGAAGCGAAAACATGGGCTGAGAGCCTGGAGTAACCCTCCATGCCCAGGGGGCGTTCAGGCAGAGACACATGTAATCCTTACATGCATACGCCCCGGCCGTGGTGGAGATGGGGACACTGCCCTGTTCTTAAACGAGCAGGACGTGCACAGAGAAAAGACTCAGCCTTTCAAAGAGCAACAGCGATGGACCTAAATATCCACAGAGATACCCTGCGTGGGGGGCCCATTGAGCAGAGGAGTGATCAGGCTCTGCAGTATGCTGGCTCACACCACTCAAATCTTTTTGTTGTTTTTTTTTTTTTTTGGGGGCTTCCAGCCAGAATGCCTGAAACCCTGCTGATTCGTTCATTCTTCATTTTGTTGCCCTTTTTCTTGTGAGCACAGCTCTAGTCAGACAAAAAAAAAAAATAAGGCTAATTTCACACACAACAGGGCAGTCAATTCTGACCGCAGTCACTTACTAATCACACTTCAGGCACAGATACTGAGCATGCTCAATAGATCTGCCCACTCACTGGGGGAACTTGTGGGGTATCATGACCTGACATGTTTTGATCTGCCAAAAATAAAAATGGAGCTTTTTTTGAAGCAGTTTTGTAGTTTTGTATTACATCCAAACTGGAGCCTCAGCTAAATTAGCCTTGGATTTCTTTTGATATCACAAATGATCTGTTTCTAAAAGAAACTGCACATTTAAGACATCGGACCTGCTGCGAGACATCTCTATTCCTTACATAAGACAGCCATGTGTGCATGTGAAAATAATGAGAGACTGGCTTGGAGCATCATAAGACAGCCATGTATGTATATGAAAATAGTAACAGACTTGGAGCATATGCACTTAAGACACTCCCTAAAACATTCCCAATCCACAAAAACATCCATAAAAGTCTTTACACAGAATAATATAAACATACAGAATCTCACTCTATGTATATTGAGGAAAATAATTGCTTAGCAAAATATAAAACTGCCTAGCAATAACAGCATAGCAATTACATACAAACATGTATGTTGGACTGTTTTTTCTGTCTTCTGTTCCTGGCTACACAAAACAAAATATGGTAGTAGATCATGATCATGCTAACAGTTCAAAGATCAGTACGGTTCTGTGATTTTAATTGCCTTAGGATATGATACCAGCTTAGTAGTTCCAGTGGGGAGAATTCTCATTGAAATACATGATGGCCAATTGTATTAAGTTACTCCACACATTTAGCATTTAATTGTCTTAATTGCTACCGCTTTCTGGCCCCACACAATATTATTCTGAGTAAATATTTTTTTTGTGTAACATTGGCTGTAATTCAATGCACATTCTGTACATTTCTCAGGCATGGATCTCATCTATGCCTCTACAAAATCTTATATACCAACTCATGCACATAAAAACACATTAGAGAAATGTGGAATATCCAGCCAAAGCTTAACTGCGGGGATCCTATGGCAGGAAATTCTTCCGTGGCCAACTGAAGGAAAAGTAAAGACCTTTTATTTTCTATCTACTCCTCTGTTGGGGTGTTTTTTAGCTTCCCTGCAGCCCTGAATTCAGAGGTGAGCCTAAAGCTCAACCAAACAAAGGTCAGCTGCAAAGCATGCTGGGAAGGAGGAGGCAAAGCAGACCTGAAGACACAAAGCAGCAGCAGCCTAGTTTTTCAAGGAATTTTCAAGTACTGTGGAGCAGGGTTATAGTACAGTAGGTCCAGCCCAGGAGGGCTGGAGACTCTGCAGGTATTTGATCCATTCTTGCTCTATGCCAACTGAATTCACTAATTAGCTCACCTCCAGGACCAACGAGGTAAATTAATTAGTGCTATCATGTAGAGTAGCTGGAGCAAATACCTGTGGAGACTGCAATCCTCCCGGGCTAGAGCTGAATAACCCTTTTGTAGAGAAGTGAACTGAAGTCTCAACTTTTTTTATCTGCTAATGATTTTGTCAAGATGGGTACACAAACCCCAGGATTTATGTTACCTGTATAGAGCAGAGGACAAGAAGAGTGAAATGGGAGTTGCACTGAACCTGGTCGCTGTTGATCTCGAAAGGTACGGGGTTTCTCAGTGATGTTCCCATGGACACCTCCCAGAGACCTGTAAATACGGAAAATGTAGCTTTGATTTTGCTGATCTCGGCTATACTACTCTCTTAAGGAGGAGTCCAACAAATGGCTTTATTTGAACTACAACAAATATAATTCAGTGTCTCCACAGAGTAATTAAACCAAAACCCTATTGCATTATGATCTTACAGTCTACCAGTGTGTTCCTTTTCTACATTAATTATTATATTCAACATCTGAAATGCAGTGGGCTTTTTAGCATAAAGCAGATTGTATTACCCAGCTAGTTGCTACACATTGGCAGTGTCTACAGTGAATGTACCCTGATTGCATACAAAATCAGGTAAACCTACCTCACCAATCCTTTTTCTTGTATTATTTTTAATATTTATATATATATTCAACACTCAGAACAGCAATCCATATCCATACTATTCTTCCCTTCATTAGACACTTTATTACTGTCACAATTATTCAGAGTCACAATAAATAAACTCCCTCTTACATCTCCAGAGGTGAACACAAAACACTCACCAGGGTTAAATGTGTGTCCCTTGTTTAGCCTTTTTGGCTGTTAATTATCTAAACCCGCAGCTAATTACAACAAACAGAGTGGGCAGCAACACAGAAATCGATGTCACACAAAGTGAAAGAATCCGGCAGCATTCCGATTGTGGAAGGCCACGATTGCTTTTCAATTAAGGGAATGAGCACTGTGGAGGACCATTTTCTGCCCTTTCACATGCAGTCACTAAGCTACAGTTAACCACCATCATCCACCATATTGTGCCGTAGCCTTCTTCATCCTGGTTGACCGAGTTGTGACAGGCAAAAATGCATTAATACTGTGTGCACTTGGAATCTCTAAGTGCCAATATATAGGATATCAGTTAATAAGTAAGAAAATGTACCATTTGGTAGCCAGTTTAAGTTCTCAAAATCATTTTAGGCAAAGGTGGAAGCTAGGGCTGGGCGATATGGTTTAAAAAACAATACCAATGCTATGTACGATATATATTTCAACAATTTATCTAAAACTCTTGAGTTGAAGTGAAAATGTCGTATGATGTTATTAAGAGCCTTTATCTGTTTAAAAACGACAACTGCACACACCATATTTTAATAGTTGTTGTGGAGTTCAAATAAATTGTTCAAACAAGGTAACTGCACATATACAATATCTCTCTCATAAAGGTAACATTAGCATAGCTAGCCTTACGGTGTTCGACGGATTCGTCGTTCCGCACTGGGTGGTATGGTTTGGGGTGGTGCCATGGATTTGTGGTACTGCTGCCTTTTGTTGCAGTATTTTTTTGATATAATTTACAGAAAAGTGAACTCTGTTGCACGTGTTTCCTCCTGAATCCAAATCACTTCCATACAACAGACCCCCGGCTGCTCTTTTTCGGAGTAGGGTCTTCTTCAGCTCAAGCTGCCTGCTCTTTGCGGTTCCTTCCACTTTCAATTATCAGAACACCTGAAACGACAACGATTGATGGGCGTGGTAACAGCGGTGTGTGTGACAGAGTTTCTGAGAGAGAGAGAGAGAGAGAGAGAGAGAGAGAGATTGTGTCTGTTTGGCAATTTCTTGTATCTTCTGCTAAAAACACGATTGAGTATATCTGACATATCATTCAGTCCTCGTGGTAGCTTTTCTTTGCAGAGACATTTGGTACCATTGTTTCATTTTGCGAGAAAAACATTCAATTTCAGCTTGTATTGGAGGGATTTCAGGCCTCCAAATAAACTCAATATAAAGAAAAAACAAAAAAGTAAATGTACATTAAGATGGAGGAAAGGCTATAGGGATAAGTGCACAGAGAGTTTATCTTGCAGAAATAAATAATTATATACCATTTCCACACCCGCAACACTGCACAGAGGAGCAGCATGTTTTTCACATAATTGCAATGATTACACACATCCCCAACAACAAATAAGTGAGTGCACAAAATACTACCCAAGTTAAACATAGTGCTTTTGATTTAAATGTACACCATCTACTTCTTACAGAATTGGAAATCATTTTCTTGGTCAATTGACCTTACTGAGATTCTACATTTTCCCTTTAACAAATACATATTCTTTGATGAGATGTTCAGATGAAATGAACTGCTGGAGGGTAAAACTGCAATGTCTGTGACGAGGTTTGAATCCTTAGCCTATGTGACTCTCATCAAGTTGTCAGGCAATGAACTTTCCCATGCTGTCGTAATTGTAACAGAGAAGACACTATCAAAAATATCAAGTCAATTGTTCCTGGAATGACAAGTTAATGAAATTAAAGCATAGCTGTGGGTTGAAGTTTGAGTGGGTTACAATTTCATCATTAACTTCAATGCCACATGGCAGATTAATGTGTTTTCCCAGTGTCTTGCCACATATTACATTTTGGAGACATTGGTTCAGCAGTTTTCATGCATGATGTCAGTAAAATAATTTCCATTAAATTCCCTCCGTTTGCCTTTAGGCTTTAGTAATTATCTTGACTGTTGTCTTCCAAGTGTATTTGCTAGAACTGCAAAGAATTTTATGCCAACAACAATAACACCACCTTAGATGTCATTATTTTGCTTGTTAATTCACACCAGTAGCTTAATGTATTGGCCACCTTTGATGATTTTTTTTTTCAGGCTAATTGCTTTCCTTTTAAAATAATAAATAAGCCAAAACATATATTTTTAAAGTTCTAAAACCTTTTTGTTACAAATCAGCCAAAGATAGAAAGCTGAAACAAGCACCACAAACTCAAACTTCAGCTCTCTGCACTTCCAGGTCTTTCCAGAACTTCCCCTTGATACCTGCCTGCTGTAGTCCTGCAGATAGGTTGAACTACAGTACTTCAAATAAATTGTAGTCACCACTGGGCAGACTATTTCAGCCCTTCTCACAAAGAGCCAAATTTAAAGACTTAAGAGTTTGTGCTGAACCCTTTGTTAGTGATCCACAGGGAACTGCTCATGGTGTGGACATGTAGTCCACCTACATCTACTCACAGCTCCTAGTTTTCCCCCATTTTTTTGAAAATATCCAATTCATTATATTCATGCTAAAATTATGCTTTTCACTTACAACACAGTTTATATTAATGCTTTACATTAACCCTCTTTTTCAGAGTAACGGGGAGTCCATATTTCCACTGTGTCGTTATACATCATTTCAACCAGCAATAACATTTGTATTTGCTTAGCAAAAAGAGCATAAAGAATTTGAAGCACATAATTTAAAGTGGTTGACAGAATAGCATACTGTGTGTCGAGCGCTATCTTTCATAGTCATGTGTCTCCACTCTTTTCAACAAAAATTGCTCCTTGATTCAGGCACAAAGGAAGTTTGGGTAATCACACATGAAAGCTTTGCTTGTTACAGTGTTTAGGGTTTCCTGGGATTTCTGTTGTAGAAACCATTAGCCCGAGAATAAAACATCACAAAAAAAAAAAAATTGCATGTCTAAGCCTGCTTTGCTTTCCAGAACATGGCTGGCCTCTGCTCCGCTTCTGTCTCTCTCTGTGGGCATCCTTAATCTGTATACTTTCATTTCTCTTCTCCTGAGACACTACGTGGGAGGCGTGAACGCTGAGCTGTCTGTTTCACAGAGAAAAAGAATTGGAAGAAAAGAATGAGGCTGTCTAAAACAAACAGTGCCATGGCTGAACACGGTGGGACTCTTGTGTAAGAATCTGAAAAGCTTCTTAATTTCATATCTGACTTTGCAGGTGGGAGGGGGAAAAAAAAAGAGATAGACTTTTACCCTGCTGATGTTTAATCCAATGTGGTGAACAGAGTATCGTGCTGAATAAAGGTGCCGTGTCACACAAAAACATGACATCGTCTCCTTTGGGGGCGGGTCATAATGTGGGCCGTGTATTTATTTCAAAGCAAGCCTGGAGGCAGGGTAAATATCAGCACCAGCATTGAGGCCCTCTCTTACAGGGGACCCTTTATCAGACCTCTCTCACAGTTGCTGATTGCATCTTCCAGTTGGTTTATCATGCTGTTAAAATGCAAATATGCTTTTTCAAGTACCAGATTTGCTTCATTAGCTGATCCAGTCCCATTTCACAATTTAAATTATACCAATCCAAGCACTTTACAAGTTAATTTAGGACTTATTTGAAATGTTACATTTCATTATTAACATGCTGAGCACACCCTGCCACACCACCCACCCTCATCACTACCCACAATGCAATTCAGACAGAAGTGCAGAAGCAGTGCCAACAGTGATGTCACAATGCAACGCTGCAGCACAGTTCTTTAGTTGAACTGTCCTGTATCAGGTGAAGACATGACACTTAAGGCTGACTTTTAGGGGAAAAGGTGAAAAGCAGGAAGAAACTGTAACATTGAAATTAAGACCAAGGTGAATAAGTGTTACCACATTTCATCTTGCGCTTAAGAAAAGCTAAATTCTGTATGGGAAAAAAAAATAATTAGGAATAAATAATGCCTGAGGCGTGTTCTTGATGGAATTTCACAGAGCGTGAGCGCTGGATGGCAGAGAAGTCAGACTCCAGTGCTGAAGGGCTACAGTGTCTGCTGGTTTGTGGTGTGTTTCAGAGCTTACGTGATTAATTAAAGTCACTGATTCAACTTCAGAGTCCACATGTCTCGTTTCCACGGTCTTAATTTCTCACTGAAAGACAGACACAGAAACCTTTCGACACTGTGGCCTGCCAGGACTTGAGCTTGATACTCCTGCCCTGAGATCTGTCTTCAGACTGAATCAATTCCTGGCCTGATCACAGGTACTGACCAGAGGAGCAAGTATGCAGACTGTAAACCAAGATCAAGGCCAGCGTAATTAAAAACAGCACTGGGGAGACTTTTGTGTGCTCCCTCGAACAGCAGGCAGGGGTTGTGGGACCTTAACCTGGCCGAGAGCACGGTACGTTGGGTTCACTAATTGGATGGAGTTAAGCCAGTTACAGTCTCGTTCTTTGCAAAGATGCAGCACAGCCTTCCTCATCAGCCATGGCGGTGAGAACTTACCCAATTACCAGAGCAGGGTCAGAGGTCAACGCTACATTTACTGACATTATTGACTGAGCCAGACAGATCATCTAAATGCTGGAAGTTACGGCAGAGAGCTGCAAAGATACAGACTGCTGTGGATGAATATCCTTCAGTTCCAAAATGCTTTTTTTGTGCCACACAGCCAGAACTGATGCTGGTTTAGATGCATGGTCTCTGGAGTCAACTACTCAGATTTTAAGGCAATTTAACTAAACAGGTACCTCATCTTAGGGTTACCTTGTTGTTTGCTGCCACAAGTGAGCGATATTATATTAAAATTAAGGCTGTAACTATATAGCTAGTGGTCTGAAGACTGAATAGAAAAGTACACAAAAATACAATCATTCCTGAGAAACCAATCCAGATTCCTAGTTAGTAAACCACTGAAGGTTGGTGAAGGTCATCCTCCCCTGTCAAATATTTGATAGACCGGCATTTAATTCCACCAGAAGGTAGACTAACACAGACTTGAACCAGAAAACTTCAGTTTGTACCTCCTCCTGTAGGGCAATGACTTACGTTATTAGCTTCAAGAAAAATAAATTTAAACTAAATTAATTCAAAAGTCCCCTCGGAACATTGTGGACATGTTTGGGAACTGAATCTCAATGCATTTCCTGACTTGAGTGTTTTGAGAGGGAATTGACCTGGAGCTGGCAGCTTCTTGGGTAGTGAGTCAGTATTTCTGCGAATGACTAACTCCACGATTTCCTAAAACGAGTGAGAGGAAGAGAGATTAGAAAGTAGCATATGAGGACGCAGCGGTGTGTAAACTGTAGCATCATGGGAAAAGCCTCCAGGACAGAGGACAGAGGCCTGCACAGACACTTACTGCAGCAAGCGTTCTTGGGCAGCTGCTGCCGGGCCATCGTGAACATGGGCTTTCTGATGTGACGACGTCTGTAAGCTGAAGCAAAAAGAAGCTTAGCTTTTAGTGTACTCTGGAGACCCATGGTGGTGTATGCAGCACTGCTGTAGCTGCCCTCTCCTCTCCAAATCCAAACGTTTATAGTTCAGCTGAGCCAGAAACCTTGAGTTTTTCTTTAAATAGTTTAATTTTAATTACTGATTTTCTTAATCTGTACCCCCATTTATCAAACTTGGCCTACGTTTCATTCAGAATGCCGTGCTTACACATGGATTTATTCATATTCTCTATTATCCATAAACATGCTTACTTTTGTACTGAACCAGTGTGTGAATTACCATTATATTAGTTGTATCTCTATTAAATGATGAAAAATGAATATGCAACTGGAAATGTTTTACAACCACCCACACCACCCCAAACTCATGTTTCATTTGGAGGCCTGCCTTCTCCATGATTTGCACAGTCATAAAACTATTTACAAGTGGTGGTTGTCGACATAAACTGGTACCATTTCGCCCTTTCAAACCTACTATACATGTGTCAAATCTGAAAATAATAAAATTATGATTTTTCAGGTATTACTCGTGCATACATGCATGGTCCAAATGTGTGCACTTTTCCATGTCAAGTGAAAAAATGTATAAATCACAAAGTCGTTGAGGCATTTAAAGTAAGCTCAGTCCACCGACAAATCTGCGCATTTGCACAGTTGATAAATGAGGCTCCAGAATTCTCCCTGTATCTAAAAGGATCCATACAGAACGGATGCATTTAAATCCATGGTTAAACAGGCTTGCAGAATCCCCTTTACAAACCTGTTTCAGCCCCCTGAGTCAACCCCCAGG
Organism: Albula goreensis; assembly: GCA_022829145.1. Taxonomy (NCBI): domain Eukaryota; kingdom Metazoa; phylum Chordata; class Actinopteri; order Albuliformes; family Albulidae; genus Albula; species Albula goreensis. The sequence goes on along the minus strand of CM040764.1, from coordinate 21,613,588 downwards.
GTCTGCATTACATCTACAGTAGTAGTATCCAATTATTCATGTCCTGGTGCAGCAGACCTGGTAGCGCGGTGTCATATGCTATTTCTAACTGCTGCACAGTACCCACTACTGTAAACGTTTTTTCTCCATCCAAACAGAAAAATACAGCTTTGTGGGTATAAATCTATGAGGGTCTTCCAGGGACATCACAAGGGGAGCAGGAGCAGTTAAAATATTTTCAAAGGAGTAGCATTGTGTTACTGTTTGATAACGTCCTGCTTTTGAATGGATGTGCTAACAAACTTACAGAAGTTAAGGAAAAGAGCATTGGTAATTTTGTCATTTTTTTTTACATTCTGTTATCATTGGAGAATGTGATTTGTTTTCATTGAATGTCGACCCACTCGCATGACTTTTCACAGTTTATTCTTAAAACTAGCTAGCACATTTAAATTAGTGTCTTTTTTGTGTGTGTTATTTGTCCATTTGCCCAGGAAGCAGCTGCAGATCTGTATGCTGGGACAATAAAGGACAATGTGAAATACATATTGGGTTCTCCCAGTTTAAGCGGAGACTTGAATTGTGCTAATTTAATGTTGGATTCACAGCGATTGTCCAATTTTACAATAGATAGAATAATCAGCCGCTTACAGACAGCCAAACATATTATTCCTTACAGTTCACTCCACACGATGCGTGGCTATCACTTTTCCAGCCACACGGCCAACATTCACCATGGAGGCAAGGGAGGCCCTCCTCATTCATTTCTTATCAGCCAGGGGCTTGCACAGATAAGTGGGCTTGCCTATTTACAGGTAACTTTGTCATGTGCAGCAGTAATTAAAATGGATCTTTCTGGACTGGAGTTACACAAGTGGCTGAGCAGCTCACGGCATGTTTGCTAATGACAAATTCTCTGTGCCGAGAAGGAGGGGAGCTGCTGTGCAGCTCGGAATGGGGGGGGTTAGGGTAGCACATAGAAAATAAGATGGAGCGCTTATTTTAAAACAGCATCATTTAAAACGTTATGACTACATTACAGTGCCAGTTACAGCCTGTTAATGTCGTTGGCAACATTGCGGTTGGCCAGCTTTTACCAGACATACAATAAAAAATAAAACAATGCTCATTCAATTCTGACTGGCCAAAGAGAGATTAAGATTCTGCCTATTCATACACCATAAACAGCTTTGACATTTCAGCTGCTCCTACAATAAAATGTGCCAGAAGGGAGAGTTAAAAAAGAGTATCTCCATAGCAGCAAATTGCCTTCAGTAAATCAGAGTTAATCACGGACACAAATGCACATATGAAAGTGTGCACACACTGTATCAGGTTCTTTTTTCTATGTCTGCTCATTAACAAAGCAGTAAAACATCATTCCCAACAACCTAACTGTTGTGAAAGGGTAAGTGACACTTCATAAATTTCACAGTAAACTTAGGTCTGCATTCAAATATTTCCTTCATAAAATGACATTTGAAATGTTTGGTATAAGGTAGTGACAGAAGAGTGAGGTTCCACTGACCAAAAAATAGGAGGAGCTACCACATAGTTTCAGTGATTCGATTATTTCGACCAATGACGACATAGATTGCGGAGAGAAAAGCATTTTTGATTGGTTCAAACAAGTCAGCGCTGGATAGTGGAGTATAGCTCCGCCCCAAAAGGGGTTCATAAATCATCATTTCAACAAACACCACTGTAGGGCAATGTATTACCAAGAAGACTGGGATTTTTAACTTTCCCTCTAAGTTTGTGCAGTTTCAATTAAAATATGTACCAAACAAAGAACATACCCATAACACAAGATACCTCCCAGCTCATTCTGGCTCAATATACTGTATTTGTTCTGAGGGAATATCTATTTATAGGTCATTACAAGGACTGTAAGCAATATTTTGTTTTCCTGCTGGCAATTAAGACGCAAATAATTGATAAATGAATAATACATTGTCTGGTGTCCTTGCATGATTGAACACTGTTTTAATGATTAACAGTATAACTCTCCCTTAAAATATTCCACCTGTGCAATGCGTTACAGTTACTTAACTGTAAAGTACCTAATAACTGTGCAATGTCATGCAATCAAGACTCTATTTCCTGCTAAACCTCAGGACTAATTTGTTCTTAATTGGATTCATGTTAGGCCATACATTAATTGTTATAGATGATACAAAGCTGCAGTTTACAGACCTGGAGAATAAAACTGGATGGAACATAGTAACTAAACTCATGCGCATCTTCAGACCTGCACAGCTAATGTGTTTTTTTTTTTTTTTGTTCTCCCGAGTTGTATTTCAATGCATGCTATTAAGCACAAGCAGAAGGCAGTCTATGAATGAATGAATCGGTTTCTATTGCTGAATTTAGAGAGTCCTTGAGATATATTTAAATAGGTCACCACTCATGAGGTGATGCAAAAACAGACTGCCAGCACTATAGTAAAAACAAAACAGGCTACATCATCACTTTTTCCTTTTTCATTTCTATACAACTGATAAGCAGAACATCACGTTTTTTTTTTTCCCCTGGACTCAGTACAGCCGCACTGAGTTTCTTTTGACCTCATAGCAAACTTTCGCTTCACTGTAAATGCCAGAGGGGGAAAGTACAGCACTATATGGGGGCTGAATTTTAGTAAAGAGCATGCCGTTTCAGTTTTATAGGCAGGCTTGGACTCGGGAGCAATCTTCCCTTGCTATAATGGGCAGGTATCCTGCTCTGGCAATTTTCACAAACAGAGATGGGGGTGGAATTTTATTTTATTTCTTTATTTATTTATTTTTTGGATCTATGGCCAGAATGCAGAAGCAAAAGTCCTGCGGAGGGAGGGTCGGGGGGGCATGCAGCCAAGAGTGGAGCCTTCAGTATCCCCGTAAACAAGGGAAAATAACATGTGAGAGAGAAAAAAAAAAAACAAAAACAGTACATTTCGACTAGGGGGGGAAATTTAGTGTGTTTCGCAAGAGTGCCAATTACCACACACATACCACCGGGACTGGAGGTCCGATTAGGTCCTGAAACTTTCAGGCAGGGCAGAAACAAGTTCCCCTTTAAGGTGAATATGAACAGGCTGTCAATTAGATTTAACGGCCTACTCTCCCTGGTTGATGGAGGCAATAACAGACATTTTTACCGAAAGACCATCATAATAGTACATTACGTGCTCCAACCGCGCTGTGTTTCTGGGCTGTGTTTATGACTCCGGCCTTCATATCGCTGCATGAGAAGCCTAAAGCAAGCACATGAATTTATCATCGAGCGCATTAAGATAAGAACTATGCGGCTATAGGACAGAGGGGTGAAAATTTGTTCCTTGAAAGGTGGAATTGCTTTCTGGGATGAATGCCATAAAAAGGCAACACTGTGAAGGTGTGTGCTAACGTTTAGCCATACTAACAGATTGCTTCCTTCCAACACTGTGCAGCTATCTGGAGATAACTTATCCAATATTTCAAAAGTAGATATGGAAGGATGTCAGTAAAATAAAACATGTACAAAAAAAAACATGAATTTGATTTTAAATAATGGTAGAAATGAAGGTATTTTAAACCATGGTTAAAGCCATTGAAAAGAAAGTGATCAGAGCTTGAACAAATATAATTACTTTAGCAAACATTAAATTTTAAATTCATTTTTGAATATCAGAAATATATTCTTTAAGCATATATTCTGCTTCATTAATACCTAGTAGTGTACCTACTTTAATCTTGGTTTTTTTTTACATCTTAAACCACCTTTGTAGCACATTGACTGTGCAAGTATTTGATTAGAGTAATTCTCTTGACTACATGGTTCAGGCATTTGCAAGATATTGATCTGTTCTCAGAATGCCCAACAAATCAAATTTCAAAATGGTCGCCAAGAAGACCTGACATCTGAAAACTGCTTACTAAGACAACGGTGCGAACTTGGCATTCGCTCCACAGATGGGGAACCTTCCAGGCCGCATGACCCATTCAGCATCACTGTGAAGCATTACCGCTCATCTCAGCCTTTTAACCTGCCATCAGTAAGATACGGCTAACTGTACAGCAGAGGACTATTGAAAACGTGACCTTGTGTCGTCACAACGCCATTGTGGAGGAATACAATTGCTTAAAAAAAAAAAAAAAAAAAAAAGAAAAAATCACATTAGACCAGAGAGGGATAATCTTGAGATAAATGAATAATTGGATCACTGATGTTAGTAGTGAAACATAAGCATCACAAACCACTGCCTGCTGAGCTCTGAGCATGTTGCTAAGGCTACGATAGTAAATAATGAAATGTGCCTTAAGAACAGCAGGAAGTGGTAACATTTAAAAAGCCTCCATTTTGGGTCTGAGGTGGGAGGCATGCAGCAGCATGGATGTATGCCCCCAACCCACCTGCTTTTTATGGACTTGAAACAAAAACATTACATTTTTATGATATCATTATTTATATTGGAGGATCCTGCAGTGCAGCACATTTGTATAAAAATAAAGCGATGCGTCGTTAAAAACCATTTCCCAAAATCCTCACACTCTCACCCGTTCCTTTTAATGAGCCACAGTTTTAAATGAGAAACGTCTGCCGTCCAGACCCTCGATTTATCTGCAGTGCCTTCATGGATCTGAGCAGTGTTTCATCACTTTCTCCAAAGAGGAACTTATCCTTTCATGGACATACAGTATCTCATCCACGATCCCTTTCATCTGCTGGAAAGATTTCTAGGCTGCCAGATAGACTGGAAGGCGGTAATCTGCAACCAAGACAAAACCAATAGCTTAACACACATGATAAGGAGGAATAAAAAAAATACTAAATATTAAAAAAAGCTATGAAACAAGCAAACTTCAATGCACACCTCCAAAGAAATCAAATTCAAATTACAATCAGATGGCGACTTCATCTTTCACATCCCCCCCTCCCCGCGGCCCCCCGCCTGGCTGTCTGTCTGTCTCTCACTCTTTCTCTATCTCTGCTGTGCTTTAATGCAGCTCTCGGTGTACGAGGCGATGAGACGGGCTGTTGCGCTGAAAGGCCAGACTTTGCACGCTCACAGAGCTACATCAATGAGCTCTGAGAGCCCTCAGGGTCCACAGTGGTGCGAGTTTAAACAAACAGGCAGGGATGCCATTATACAGAAGAAAGAGTCTAATGGACCCTGTGACGCTATCAGAGGCCACACTGCCCACACTGGAAGACAGAGGAGATGCGGTTACCATGGTAAATGTGAGGTCCATCTACAAGGGTAGAATACTGATGGGTTTCCTCACAACTACAAGGACTGGACTGGTGGAACAACTGTATGGAGAAAAGGAGGATTAGCTATCAAGACGCTAAAGAACATGACAAAGCTACATCTAAGAGATACATAGAGTCAGAGATGATAACAGGACATCGAACTGTTAACAGTGCATTACAAAGAGTGCTGTCACTCATGAAGAAAGAAACAAAGCTGTGAACCAAAAATAAAAAAAAAAGGCAGGAAAAAGTTTGGACCAATTATTCAGTTGAGACCTAAGGAACATTTGCAATGGTAACTGGGTAGCACTTGGCAACAGTTTCACAAAGGACTGCATTAATACTTCAATGGAAAGTTTACCTTTTATTTCAGTGGAAGGAGTTAAATTTTGTGAAAGTTACAAATAAACACGTAGTACTGGTATTCAAAATGAATTGGACGACGTGGAGGCTAGCAACTAATGAGTACTCTCAAGTAGGGAATTTCAAGAAATACATTACAATACCCTTCTCTGTGCTGGAGACAGCAGCAACATTATGGCCTTCTCAAGAGTACATTACAGACCAAGAATCCTCATTTCAGTTTCTTATATAAATTATCAAAATAAATAAAACCTAAGCAGGAATTTAATGAAGAGAAAAGCAGCAATGTCTTAAATGGTTGTAGCCATAGAAAAAGCTTAATTACAATGCCATAAAATTTCAAACGTCCAGTAATTCCATTTGCAAAAATAAAGTGTTTGCTTTTGATGTTGACTCCTGCAAGACATTACTTAGGGTTAAACAAACAAATAATGTTAAGTTTAAAAAATGGATGAAAACATTTTCTGATAAAATTGGCTCAAAAAAGCATTCTAGGATTTGGTAATTCCTATAACAATATAACGTGTTCTATGATGTATTGTGCTTTGGCCTTGTAATGTGTATTTAATGTAGTTTTGCTCCTGGTGATTAGACTCCTTTATTGAAAGTTTACGAGAAAGCATGAACAATTTAGACTTCCTCGATTCAACTGAAATAACAATTACACTGTCTCTATCCTTCTTAAGGAAATCCTGTTACTGAACAGTAATTCCAAACTTTATTCAAAAAGGATTTTAATAGATGCATGTTACTTTTCCCCACTTGGTTTAAAAAAAAAAAAGGAAAAACAAAAAAATGGTCCTCCATTCTGCTCGAGTTCATACAATTCCACATTATGTCAAATGGGACCACCATCAGAGTCTGTACCAAAGCTGTCTGCTGATAAAAATGTAATAAAGGAAAAAAAAAAAAACGATCTGTGTAATTTCTGTCTTTTCTTCCAAAAACAATCCTTTGGAAATGTTTGCGTGGATGCATCGGAGCAGCTGGGCCCGTATGCCTGGGTTCCCATGGAGAGGAGGGCGCGCTCTGCGGCAGGATGGTCTGGGGTGTTCCGACGCGCTTCCTCATACGAGCTCAAGTACCTGCCGAGAGAGGAGGCAGGGATGAGATCTCAGCTGTGCCATTTGGCTTGGTCTCTAAAGATAACCCTTAAAGAAAACATCAAGATAAAATGGACAAAATCTGTTGCATGCAATTTTTTTTTTCTTTCCCCAAGCATTTCCGTGGGCAAGATAAGTGCAAGAGAATACAACACAGTTGTAACTGGTGTAAAAGGCTTCTTTTATGGAGCATATTTGTGAATTTTCATAGATAAAGCAGTGCAGAGGCTGCGGGGTCCTGAGTGGGGAGGGGTGAAGATCTGAAAACCCCAGGGATCTTTGAGTGAGGCACTTGGATGAGAGAGACATTAACCGGCATGATAGCGGTGCCCGCTAATCCACGGCATCACATTATTTAGCTGCCGCCTGGATTTCTCAGCTCGGTTTGAAACGATGTGACTAATTTGCGATGCCTCTGCCATGAGCATGGAATGACATCCTCTCTTAATTGGCACGGGTGCCAGGCTTAAGGGACATGGTGCATCTGTCACCAGGCTGGGTCCGTCTTTGACGAGGCATGTCATCTCACTCAACACACACACACACACACACACACACACACACACACACACACACACACACACACACACACACACACACACACACACACACACACACACACACACACACACAAACAGTACAAACAACATCCAGTGGGCAGGTGCCACCAAAGATATGAACGTTTCTGAATGGAATGCCAATCAAAACAGACATGCTCCTCATATTTCTGAACACATTCCAGACAGTCCCACAAAGCGCGAGTACATATATGCTTTGAGAGGTGTGCACAAGATAAAGCAGGTGGTCCACAGAGCTCACGCCATTAATATTCCCAGCTCTGTCAAGAAATACACAGGAACGGCGTAATCCTCCAGCTAGCATGCCAAACGGTACAATACACTGCATTCTAATGATGTTTAACCATTACAACTGCAGTTTTGTTTGCACAGATTTTTGCTCATAAATGCTCCACGACCCTTACCCTGAGGCTGTAGTCATACCAAGGAGTTCTCTGCTCATAAAATCAAATAACAATAATTATAATAATAATAATAATAATAATAAAAAAACCTTTGCTGGAAAGGTTGCATGTGTGAAGTATTTTACAGCTCCAGTCAGTGGATGGGCTCCATGGCCCGGCAGGCCTACAGGGCCTACAGAACAGGGGCTCAGGGTGTTGGGAACGCCCACATTTCTCTGCTCTCCAGCGCCCTCTGCTGTCCAAATATCTGATCATGTGATGCGGTCATCTTCATAGGAAAGGCAGGTGTACTTTAAGCGTTTACTTGGTCTCTGTGTGGATATATTCTCTTCCTGCCCCACTTTTGTTTATATATTCCTCATTACAATTGTCTGTCAGTCTAATGCAATCATAGCATAGAAAAAAACATTAAACACAGCATTTTCTTATAATACACCATGAAATCAATAAGCATGTTAACATGGTTCAAAATGTACACACGATAACAAAAACAAAGATGTAACAGAATGAAAATCAACTTGGCCTGCATGTGATGTGTGCACTAGTTTCAGAATCTTTCAGAAGTGTAATTACTTTTTCCATATCTATAACCCAGCAACACATTCACATGTGCTCTGAATAATATGCTTTGAAAAAAAAAAAAGTATCATAATGATTAGTGCCACATAATTAAAATTTACAAAATCTTACAAACGGTTTAATTAATACAAGGAGAACTGTGAGGCATATAAGCATCTTTCCATTAAAACAAATTAAAACCATCAGCGAGACATTCATAGCCTACTAATGCCCAGAGTAAATTTGCATAAAGCCTTTTAAAATAATAACTGAACGACTTAATGTGTTACACCCACTGAAACGGTCTGTACATCTCAAGGACAGAGACAAGCACAGGGACGCAATAAAATGATTAAAAAATAAGTATTGATGATTCATATTCCATTAAGAATCTGCGTATGCCTTTTGTAAATGCCAGGGTATGATTAAGAACTGAAGTGAAAGAGACCGGATGGGAGTTTTAATGCCCTTTTCACAAGTCAAATACGCATTCATGACACAACATGGCACTGAATGGCATCATGGTGGGGCATCCATTTTGCGCTGAATAGACGGCTAATGGTATAGCGATATGCATGCTGAGAGAAAGCGCAGGGCAGACGCTGATCTCGAAGTCACTGTGTGAATCTTTGTATACAGCATTTAAAACAGACACTCTTTTCTACTTCATCAGCTGGTGTGTCCTGTGTTTTTAAGTAGCATTCTGCATGGCTGGGTTCCCAAGGTTCCTGAAAAGCGAGATACTTCTACTCTGAATGTGTGAAATGTAAGTTTGAGGAAGGGCTTTTTTTTCTGAGCTTGAAGATACTTGACTTTGTTTTGGTGTATGCATTTTTGTGAAATCCTCATTTTTGCTATACATATCCCATACAACAACAGTCCAAACTCAAGACCTACTAATCTGTACATATTTTGTGCACCAAGCTCCATTCCGAGCGCAAAATGCTGGCGTGTATTGTGCACACATGGGAAAACCACATAAAAACCTTAATTTGGTAACACTGCGCTTTGTGCTGCAGTTTCCACCTTTATCCACATGTGAACTCCACATCTGATGCTAATGGCCTGTTTCAACGATACATGCTTTAGCATGCTCCGCTAATTGTTACTTATCTCACTGGAGTATCGATCTCCTCTGCAGTCTGGCAGCACGTCCTGTGTACGCAGAGTCCTCCCCTGATAGGATCTGCAGTCCAGCAGCTTAGCCGCTCAGATATCAGATAACAGCTGAGCTGCTGGACTGCTGCGGTAAAGAAGGCAGCAGAGGACCAATGACAGCCCCTGAGGAGACGTGTGTGCCAGTCCGCCCTCCCTCTTACCGACAAACGATGAAGTGAAGGGACAAGCCGACAAATATGATTATGGATTTCAGATTGGGGGTGACAAAGAAATATGCAGCAAAAAGGGGAATATCTGTAGCACAGATAAACTAAATCTGAACCTCCCAGACACGATTGACCACCTGACAGAAAAGGCGATGGGCTATATATGACACTCCTGTATACGTACCTTTATCGTGCCTTGACTGTTGGCTGCTATCAGGACATTGGACTCCTGCAGAGACAAGAGATGACATGTTTTACAGAAAATACAAGCAAAAGAGATCATACTGGGCATTGTCTGGGACTGAGCCTCAAGTTATATGGGGGCTTCTCTTTAGGATCAAAGAGGAGGACAGGTGCAGGTGAGTGACATGATCCACTGCAAATCAAGAGAATGAGGAACACAAACCACAGGCAAAAGAAAATCCAATCATGCGATCATTAAAGTCTGCCTTCGGTATAGCATTAGCAATACATTATGCATTTTTATTTTTGTTTTTGTGCTTTGTGCCCAGGGACTGCAGATGCAAATCAGCTTTTGAGGGCCGCTGTGTCTAGCTACTCCATAAGACACGATCAGAAATATTTAGAGTATGGGAGCACAATGGAAGATTTCAAATAAACAGATCAAATCCAGGCTCATTTTTTTGGGAGCTGAAGAAACACCTTGCTGCAAACAGGAACCCTGTATAGAAGATTCCTTTAAATCAAGGATGTGATAGCCCATGAGCGGCGGCCTCCTACAGGTCTAAGAATCACCTTTCAATTAGGCACTGATTTACAAGAGCTACACTGAGAAGAGCTCACTTCCCATCAACATTATGACTTCAGTTAGGAAATTAGGAGCTGGAGCAGAACAAAAAGCAGCAGACCCAGTGGCCCTCGAGGACTGCTTCTCTAGAATTACCTCCGCCGGCGATGCGAAAGTGTTTACCTGTGTGTGTCTGCGCCGTTCCAGCAGAAATATGAGAGGAAGAGCAATCTTGATAGAGACTATTCTATGGCTAACTTAATTTCCATCACTGCTTTCAAACCGTGAGTTTTGAAAGCAGTACCACTATCACTCACAATTCCTGTTTGACAATGTTCACAAACTCCAAAAAACTTCCAATTTACTGCCTCTTCAAGAGGTGTCAGTATTGTATCTCTTGTGTATCACAACATGATTAAATCTGTCCGTCATAATCAAATATTCTTTACAGGTGTGCGCAAGAAATGAAACATTTTAATAAGATGTCTATTCCAGTCCACCACGCAGACAGGTGTCATTTAAACAATGTTGAAAGAATATTACACCACTGAATGAAAATTGTCTTTCCAGTAGAAAAAAAAAACAAAAAAAACATGATGCCAAAAAATAGTCACCAAAACAAGTTTCAGAGGGCAAGTCTTTGACTTTGCCAGCAGACATGAGCTCTGGTTATCTCAAACCATGCCAAATGCATGCTTTTCATGAATAAAAACAACATAATCATCACCATAATCACTCATCACAAGCACAACTGCAAGTACCAATGGACAAGGGCCAGAACACAAACTATTAATACAATGACCAGAAAGGAATTTTCTGTGGACAAATGTATTATTGGACATATTTCTGTCAGTAAATACCTTCGCAACCAAGTAAGCATGTGTACATCTATTATATAAATAAGTGACATAATTTTATGTGTATTATAAATATTATACATGTGTCAAAAATGTCTTAGCTGGCATGGAAACATTACTGAGACAATAATAAATAAAAAATAAGCTACTCTGCCATGCAACTTATTATTCTGCTACACTCTGTGACATTTCAACAGCAATCTGAAAAGACTGAAATCTACAGACAACCTAATGCAGTGCTAAGTTGTGCCAATTTGTTCCTGACTAATGTAGAACAAACTATTTGTGTGTCATTTCTCAGATAAGTATGAGCTAGAGTATTTTCACTGTGTGCTTTAGGTTTCAAGAAAACGGTGAGGAAACTGGGTAAAAAATCCAGTAGTGGAGCAACAGATAAAATTACTTTCACCTTTTAGTTCAAGCTTAATAATAACCGGCTAATGTGAGAAATAGCTATCTGAAGTGCATATAAAAGCATGAAAAGGAAATACTAATACAGTTATGACAAATTAGACTTAATTTCAACCTCTTTTAAAAAAAATGCTTTTGCAGGTGTGAAACTATAATAACTAAGGTTCAAACTCTGAGTCATTCTTTGCTTAATTAGGCTCCATTGCTCCACTTATCATATAGCCAGCAATGATTTATTTGGAGCAAGAAATGAAGAAAATAAATAATCACATCTAGTTAGTTGTTTGTTGTAATTGTCTTTGGGCATTTTATAAGAAGTCAGGGTAGACATCAAAAGTTTTGTCTTGCAATTAGATGTGCAGTTTGGAATAAATTCCTCATGTTTACAGCATGACTCATTCCAAATAAATAGAAAATTAACATAATCATATCCAAAACCTCATCTGAATTAGAACTGCTCCAAAATGCACGATGGTGAGAAGAATGAAAATTACAACTGAATTTCCAAGTTAAAGTTTTTTGCAGACTTGCACTCAAATATTTGAATATGTTGGAGTATTTTTAGTATTTCCTTCCCCATGCTCAGAGACTCACTGGGGAGGGAAATACTAAAAAAAAAAAAAAAAAAAAAAAAAAAAAAAAAAAAAAAGGGGAAAAAACTAGATGAACACATCGGAGTACCATTAAAGAAAGCTTTGCAAATTTGCAGATAATTCTATATGATTTGTTTCTTTGCCTCTGTCAGAATGTTATGAATGCACAATTCCACAGATGTTTACAAAAACAATAGAGCATTTGACATCCCTCGTTAGGGTAATTTATGGATGGCTTAGAGAATAAAACAATTTGGGCAAAGCTAAATCACTCTCTGAAGAGTAAGAAATATCGGTGAATTAGATGGGCTGCATTCGCATAGACATATTTAGATAAATGTTTAGTTTTCAACACTAGATCGATGCTTTGCTTCAGGTCGCTGTTTGTAACAGTGGTAACGGGCATTGCCCAGACTGGAGAAACCAATTATAGACCGATCCTGCTGTATGGCTGTATGCTTGTGTGATGCACTTTACCGCATTCACTCTGTAACACACGTAGGGCTCAGACATTGGCGAGGAGACTAATATGCAATATGCAAATGACCTGGACAAGAGTGTCTACAGCTTTTCACAGGACAAAATGTGTCTCACCACAGAGAGCCCTGATAAGGTCCTAAACGTAAAAATGCATTTCTGTGCCTCTCCATGAGCATAAAAACGTCTGCGTCTCTCCTTTTGTATGGTGAGTGTGTCTACTTTTGCTTATGACAAAATGTGTCTGCAGAATCTAATCCAAAAGCAAGCGTTATTCTGCCAACATTCATCATCTTCAGCTGTTCACTGGCCCCCTCTGCTGTTCCCTGCTCTTCTGTAGCGCGACTCATCCTCTGCATGGGTGTCTGCAAAATGACAGCATTTGTGCTCCCTCTTCCCCATCCAAAAACTAAAACAAAGACTAAGGAACTAGTTGCTTTATTTCCCATGTACTTTAAGGAGCATCTGTTATCTGTTCAATGGTAAGACAAGCTATGGGTATTGTGTTATCCATTCACTGCAAAACAGAAGGTACATGCCAAAGTCATTCAGTGATCCGTTCAACCAATCAGCTTTTCACTAGAGGGCTCTGAATGCTCTGTATCGGCTAAACATTCCAGAACATACTGTAGCTCACGCAGTTATGGGAAATGTCTTTGAAACTTTGCGAATTCAGGGCTGTCTTTTATTTCTCTTTGTCTCAAGTTGCTGATGCAACAGAAGATTTTCTGCGCATCATAAAACCGAATCAGTGTCACTCTGATTAACTTCAAAGTGCAAGGCAGCCATTTTCCCCCCTTTTTGCAACAATTGTCAAATTGCCGAATTCCCATCTGAATGGAACCGCAATTACACTCTGCTCATGTCCTCAAATTGCGTGGCATATATAAGAAGGAAATAAAACATTTCAGTTGTAAAAATACTTTTTCAACAGTTAAGGAACTCAATGGTGCAGTCAGAAAGAAAACTGAGACAGTTGTGCAGATCAAAGTTAAGGTTGATGTGAATGGGAAAGTTGAAGGCATCTTTGTTTCAAAAGATGGTTTTTCCTTTAGGGTTTTAAAATAAAAACTCAGCCTGCTTGAATGTTGTGTATATCAGCCTTTCCATAAAAGACTGTTCCATTAAATAATGGGCTCTTTGCTGGAATTGCCATTGAGCAGCATTAGGTGAGAATTCAAGCAGCAAAGATAACAAGCATCAAAGAGAACCGTAGATTTTAACATCTGAGCACAGCATTCAGAAAGCAATCCATGCTCTGGGGGAAAAAAACTGTGACTTACGGTGTAATTCATGACAATTACAAATAATAGCATCTTTAATTGACACTGCTGAAAGTCAAAATATGCAAAAATAATAATAAAATCTGAATGCGGTGGAAGCACTGATGAAGGTCAAGTACACCAAAACACTTGCAGTCTTTTGTCACCCTACGCACTTTTGTCTGAATGACATGAATCTTTCGGATTAGCAGTGGGAGTGAAAGGAAGAGCTTTTCATTTCACAGTGACACATAACTGCTTTTTGGTTTCCTCACTACCATACCCATGACTTTGGTTTTCTCACCAGCCCAGCTGTAACCAGGAGTGAAGAAACATCAGATGGAGCCCTGCAGACCCGGTAAATATGCGCAGATGCAGCCGCAGCCGCAGCCGCAGCCGCATGCGGTCTGCCAGCGCCAAACACAGATGCAGGTGGACCTTACCCCATCGGGCAGAGCCCTCCAGCACACCGCGCTGACAAACTCATTGGTGTCGTCCTCCTTCTTGTCTTTATCCAGCACGCTCTTCACAGTGTCGAACTTGAACGTCAGCAGCGTCTTGGACAGCCCCTTGTAGTACAGGTACAGGGAGTTGTTTTCACTTCCTGCCAATGAGAGAAAAAGACGTCGTCATTGATGAAGTGCACAAGCCACCCAGCGCGTTATGCCGTGCGCACTCCTGATGACAGACACCCGGCTCCTCAACACAATGCCATGATGTCATGGTAACACAAAATATGAATACAATGTTCAACAATGTTCATAATCACATTAACCAAAGAGTTTTCCCTGTCTGCAAGCACACATAACAAGCTTAATAATCAGACAGGCGAAAGCTGAGTAACTCATACAGAGGTAGTACAGACTGTGGATATGACTTAGTCCTTTCTAAAGGGCTCAAATGTATCAAAGCAGTCATGACTGATGGCTATGTTACATCGCGTTCTCTCAGTTCCACTGGCACGGCCCCACCATGGGCTGGCAGGGTCACTGATGAGATGAATGTCACCCTGAACACTCCATAGCCTGCCAGGGGAGCTCAGTGCTTCAAGATGCTATAAATCTTCACCGCTTAAGCCTCCAGATTTTTCTCTCGCCTAGAGGAAGACCGTGATTTCCACAGGCCACCAGCCAGAAACACCCAATTCCGCCTGTTTCGGCCTTGCTCATACCCGCTTCATTCCAGGTCTTTTTCCCTTACCTCAGTGTCTTGATTAGACCACAATGTCACAAGTGTTTCCTCTGGCTGCCAAAGACCAACTTGTCAGAAACCCTGGAAACTTTATCATTTGCTTGAAGAGCAACAGTCGGTGGTCGAGCAATGTGGCACCCCAGCCTGCCACTAAACAAAGCTATTCATGGAAGCATGGCAGGTTAACTTTGATGGCCAGTTATAATTACAAAGAAGAAAAACCATGTGCAATAAATTCAGAAATTCACATTAACCCACGCTAAAAAGTCTAATGAGAAGAACATTGATAACTCACCGTTACAGAATTCAAAGTCTTTACAATAGTGTGCAAGGACAATGGATGCCCTTTACACTAAAATCATGTTTTTGTAACTTTTTAACTTTTTATGTTACTGGATCGCAAGGTATACGCACACATGAACCAAAATTAAGAGTTTCACAAAATCTATAAATGAACAGAAATACAAGCACCGCTAACAACTAAGCAGAACTGTGGAGTTATCAGTCCTTAATTATTTAAGAATTTAATGAATAAATAAAATTATTTAATAATTAAAAGACAGCACTTATAGTATGGAGTGCCACTCAGGATTTCAAGGTACTTATCACTGAGGTAGGGTAAACTCCTCTCAATCACTATTTAAGAGCAGCATGCACCTGGATGACACACCAGAGTAATTGTGCACCAGAAGCACTGACAGAGGAAGGTTTTGTAACCTGACAGAGAGACCTTCCAGGATAGGAAGAAACCCTCTCCTCCTTTTGGTGAGCATCACTGTAAATTTAACGACCACAGCTGGGGATTTTTTAAAAAGTTGTGTCCCTCTTGCATGTCCAAAAAGGTGCTTCACTCCAGATCTGTACCTTCTGGATTTAAAGAGATGAGACCGAAACATCCAGACAGTCACCACGAAACCACAAATCAACTGGATCGGTATTTTCGATACCATGAATTGACTATAAAATAAAGGCGAAAAGTCTCTCTCATCAATATTCACAAATGAGAGCCTAATAACCCAGCATAAAATAACATAATGCATCAACATGATTCACACCCCTGCCAGGAAGTCCAAGGGTACACACTTCCTCTATTAGCCAGTCATTTATACTGCACGAAATTGAGTTTCGCTGTGCGGCTGCGGAAAGAGGACAGACTTTGATTTTTCATATAGCTGACTTAGGGAGCCAAGAGTATTCAAATATAGAGCTAATCTAGACGCATGTCCCTATTTGAGATGCTAATAGAACTGGCAGGAAGGTACCTGAGGATTCTTCAGCACGGTCGAACTTAAGGTTTGACGTTAACCTTGCCTGGAGTCAAAAGCTGAATTTCTCATGTTCCAAGGGCTCCTTAAGAAGCCTCACAACTGTGTGACAGCAGAACATCACAAAAGGTCCTCTTTCAAAAGACAGGAAGCCCACTGAAAGAAAAACTGCATTCAAACCAGGGCCTTTATGCAGAGAAGCTGAAAATCGTACATCCTTTCGATTCATTTCTTTCCCATCCACAGCAGCATTTTATGCTAATGCTGAGCCCTTGTAAGGGTTCCGTTAATGTTGTTTAAAATGTAAAATTCGCAGGGGAAATTAAGGCATCACTTTTCATCGTGACACACTGTGAGGGTTTGGCTATTAATTCTACTGTCATTCAAAACTGTTTTATGAAAACTACAGTGTGCCAAGACCGCCTTAATGTTCTGTGTGTGTGTGTGTGTGTGTGTGTGTGTGTGCGTGCGTGTGTGGATGAACTACATTCTTTGACTAAATGGCTGTACACCTGTGTATGAAGGGAACTTTTGTCAACTCAAGTAATTCACAGTTCCCACAGTACACTTAATTTTAGAGGCCCATCCAACCCAACACCCACAAAGAAACCCACATCCAACCACTCTCTCACACACACGTGCACACACGTGCACACACGCGCACACACGCGCACACACGAGCACACGTGACCATAAACGCACCCACACGCACACAGTGTGCCACTACATCCAACATGTCTTTTAATGAAGCAAATTACCTATGGCTTCTGCCTGCCGCTCCTGGCCCTGGTCAGATGAAGGGCGGCTGAAGTCTGACAGCTCGAGACTAACTCAGCTGTGGCGGTTCACCTAATCTACCTGCATAGTCGGAGGGCCAAACGCTGCTTCACACTGCTGTGTGGACAGCTGCGCTCCCTCACTTCAGCAACATCCCAATTCCTCATCCCACAACATCCCAGTGAGAGAGGCGCCAAGCCCGTTTCAGTTCGTGTCCACCGCCTCACTGCAAAGCGCGCTGAAATAATCCGGTCAACAGCCAAGGCTGAAGTACACATGATGGTCATGCAAATGCAAGATAAAAAAAATAACTAAAAAAAACTGTGCTGCACAGAGGATTGTACCTGGACTAGTCTGAAGTACCTTTGAATGTTTGAAGGTCAGAGGAGCCGTGCGACCATTCTACTGCCATAACAATGGTCGAGTGCTCACATGAATTATATAAATAAATAAAGGTGACACTACAAATCGAACTGACACAAACACTTGACCCTAAAGCAAATCAGACATTTGAGACTGGATGAAAAAATGCTTGCTGAGAACTGCTTAATGCACTGTGCATGATACTAGCGCATGATACTTCAGCAGTGAATTAATGATTTGTGATTTGATAAATGGGTTATGAGACAGTAATATTTGCGCACACATCTGAGTGTGTGTTACTGCACGAACGTAGGCCGGTGCGTGTGGGGGCACTAGTCTGTACATCGTTACACATCAATGGACAACTACTGCCCCGCCCCTTCATTTAAGCTGGGAAATGAAGTCACCCAGCAATTAAGACAGGATGACTATCCAAAATGAACTCCTCTTAAGCTGCGCGCAGATCAAAGCAATTTACTCCCCGCTGCTTTCCGAGAGGAAGGAATGCGTCGCTGTAGCCGTCTGGTTATTTTAATAATAATTAATTCCCATTAAAACAGGGGCAATCGTTCTGGAGTGCACCAACGCCACCGAAACGACTCATCACTTCGGAGATCAATGGCGGGTTAATTAAAGAGTAATTTACGGGTGCTGTGGACCTCGGCTCAGCTTCCATCCAGGGGCCAGCTGGGGCTCTCTGCTGCAGATACACACAGAGGCTGCTGGTGTAGGAGATGCATTCTGCTCTGCACAGGACACAGCACCCAAACAGAGTACAGTACTCAGACAGAGCACAACACAAGGATTGTCTCTAGACCATATTAATAAAACTACTCTATGTACAGCATCCAGAGAAAGGACAATATTACCACTATCTGCACACTGTATGATTACAGTTACCGTTTGTACAACATCCAAACCCTGTCCACATCCACAAAATAACATGTCCACTGTCTGTACGTAATACAACTTCTGCATTTGTAAAATTCACATACAAGTCAACCACTGTCTGTGAACAACACAAACTCTGTCGGTACGACCTCCAAGTATAACTATTGTATGTTAGAAAAACATCACAACCGACATGAGTTGTCCACTACCGGAAACACAAACACAGCACACCATCCTCTCACAGAAACACCCCGTTTTGCATACTACCCACACACAACCCTAAGGGTGGTAATTCCTGTAGGGATGAAGTTCCAGAGAGCATTTTCAGCACTCATTCAACTGTCAGACGTACAGTCCCAGGGTCTATAAACATGAGGCAGAGTCAATGGTTTTGGCACCATGTCCACTTTCACATGGTAAAATTCCACAGTCACCATCAAAATACAACAAGACGAATAAAATCCAGTTAAGCCATAACTCAAAATGCACCCGCTTTCATTCATCTTACAAGTGTGGGATTAGTATGCAATCTGGTATCACACTGACCGTTCACAGAGGGCTGGCAGAAATTGAAAATGTAGAAAAACACAGGTTTACAAGGAGAGCGTCTTTTCTTTATTCACACCACATAAATACTACATGAAAAATGAATACCCAAAACCAGCGTAATCTTACAAAAACAATTTTTTACAGGTTCTACACAGAAGGCCACAACAGGAAGTGTGCAAATTTCTGCCATTTGCCTTCACTGCAGTCGAGGCAGCTCCCGAGCTCACAGCTTGTCGCTCTCCTAACCTGACATTTCCATTGTCTGAACACGGCAGACGTCCAGGGCGTTTTCATTTTTGCACCACGCCACGGCGGAGTGTCCCTGCTGTAACTGCTTATGTGCTACGCCGCACCGTCGTGTGTCTAGAGGGACTTGCGCCGGCGAGAGAGAAAGAGAGAGCGGGAGTGCGTGCTAACATTTGGAAATGAAAGTCCTCACACTCCAAACAGCGGGTGGGGAGATAAGTGCATTTTCACGCTGCTTTTCCCTGTAATATAACCTAGGGATTTGCAAGAAAGAACTTCTGATAATGGAATAGTCTACAGCTTTATAGCTGAATTACCCATATTTACTGGCCATATCATTTACACTGAAAGTATACATGACTTCCTTTAGTTCCACAAATACATTTTTTACCTATTCGTGAGCAGCTACACAGTCAGTCACTAAATTAGAAAGTGCTTTCAACACAAGAAATTCCGTCAATCTTGAACATTTATGCTCGGTTTCAATGAACTGTAAGGGAAGTGACATCTGCACCTTCCGGTGCTTCTGCTGCCGCAGGTCATGTGTTCCCCACCCTGCTGGAATAGATGTCTGAGTATCCTCTCACTGTTTGCCCTTTTTTTACTGCCCCCTGCTGACAACTGTGTCAAACACATGTGGTTGGGAAAATGATCTGGCTATGTGTTACTCTTCCTAACATACATCAGTGGATCCCATTTGTGGATGTGGTTATACAGTCAGATAGGCCACAGGACAAGGGAATTGTTTGCCCTACGTTAGTTATTCAGCTAGTTGGTTAGCAGTTGATTAGGCTAACAAGGGCCAATCCCCCCTGGGAGCAATGTGGGGTAAAGGGCCTTGCGGAATTGCCTGCTGTGGCTGGACTGGGGTCAGGGGTCACAGTCATGAACCTCGGCCACTAGACCACAGGCTGCCCCTGTAGTAGACATAAGTTGTCGTGGGGGCAGGGACCTGAAAGGGCTAGGTGTTTTTACTGTGCTTCCATGTCGGTCTGTCTTTGTCAGTGTTTAGTAACTTTTGAAGAGATTTTATTGACTGCTGGTGCCTTCTTTATTGTAATAAACTTCACAGTCGTTCTGTTCCTGACCATTGCTTGTGTATGACAGCCGGTGATGTATTACCCATGAGGTATCTGTGGTACCAATCCACAATCCTTTAAGTGATTAAGTACACTGATATGCTACAGCTCAATGCACAGACCCTCAGCTTAGACTGAAATTAGACTGAAATTAAAGTCAAACAAAATGCATCTGCCATTTTATGCACTCATCTTGTCATGTTGACAATCAGCAGTTGTGTCGAACTTGTGATGGGTGCTGTTCCGAAATGCAAAACCGACTTCACTCACCACATGCTACGTAGTCCCCGTTGGAGGCCAGGCCCACAAAGTTCTTCTCGTTGATGTGGCCCTTGAAGGAGCGCAGGCAGTGAGGTTTGTTCACGTTCCACAGCTTCAGCTGGCTGTCCGTCGAGCTGTACGGGAAGGACATGAGCAGAGTCGGTTTATGATAAAACTCTGCTTGCTCGTCTCGGTAGCGCTAACTGTTGCTGGCCACCCTCTTATCATGCAAGGCCCAAGAACTTCTGCTGTTTACAAAATATACAAATCTGTAGACCCCCTGTGGCAAAGGATCGTAAAGCCACACTTCTCAGGGTGGCCTAATTTACTGTCGGGAGGGGGGGATAAGAGGGAAAAACAATGAAAAACTTACGCAGAAACGATCTCCTCCCCGTTGACGAATTTGGCGTAAGAGACCGCTTTCCTGTGACCTTTGAACACCATGATGGGTTGTTTGGTGTTGCGGAGGTCGTAATAGTGAACACAGTGATCTGTTTGGGAGGACAAAAAGGAACATTTCAAGATTTCGATCACTTATACATTTTGCCTCTGAAAAATGAGTCTAGTTAAGAGATGTGTCACCTGCCAAATGTGACACACGACTTCTCGGATAAAATGATGAAATGGGGGCATTAACACAAGGATATTCAAGGTGTTTTTTTTCCCTTCTAATCACTCAAACTTTTCAGGAAATAAAGACACTTCTTTATAGCTGTACTAAAAAATAAACAGGTTGTAAAAATCACACACAGATTTGAATGAATTCGTTCAGCGCTGATATCACAGAGGAGGAAACGTTTCCCCAAACAGTGACACGAGAGGGGCCTACCAGCGCAACCGAAAGCCAGATGATATCGTGATGTGGGGCTGAACTTCACGCAGCAGACATTTGCCTTGGCTTCGATGCTGGCCACAGAATTATCTAGGTTGGTGGACCACAGTTTCACTGGGAAAAACAAACCAGAAAGACAACAAAGGTTTCATCGTGAGCACTCAGCATGCGCCATCACTCAGCAGAACATGTCAACGGAGTGAGGAGAAAAGGAAGAGATAAGGTAAGAATTATGCTCTTTTTGTTTCAACACCGTACATACTATCATCCTGAGAGGATATTCTTTGAAAGGAATGATGTTTGTGAAAATGGCTGCGTTCGGGGGGGGCGCCACGGATAGCATTTTTCAAAGCGTACCTTTTGCATCGTCAGAGCCAGAGGCTAAAAGCTTGGGATCCATCAGGTTGAAATCCACACTCCAACACCGCTTCTCATGCTCCTGAGGGTTAAAAACACACAGCAGTTCATCTCTGGAAAAGCTTTGAGGGTGGAGGAAAAAAAAAAACAGAGAGCGCATCTCATACACAGGGAGGGAGGATAATTCAAAGCACTGACAAAAGCATACATAAAGCAAGCCCAGGAGTAGCGTTCAGGCTGATGTAGTGCAGAAAGCAAGGCGGGTGCAGCCACGACACCCGTATGTGCTTCATTAGAAATAAGTAACTCTAGGTTCCTTTTCTAAAGGAGACAGGTTGCCATTGCAAATCAGTAAATTCCTTTTTTGCAGTGGATGCCCTTTTAATTACGTGGGTGTCAGGCTTCATTCCCCTTTTTCACAGGCTAGGAACAGGCAGTGTTAGCGAATGAACAGAAGACCCAAAAAGCTCAAGCAGCATGTGGGAAATCTCTTAAACCTCAGAGGCGCTGTGGAGAGAGGCATCCCCGACAAACATAAAATAAATAAAACATTGAGTGTTGGTGGTGGGGGTGGGGTGCACTTTACACAGGAAGGGTAAGGGTAGGGGAGGGGAGACAAAGATGCAAGCCATGTACCTGGTACACTTTCGACCTCTGTCCTGTGAAGCCGTCCCAGAGGATCACGGTCCCTTCGTAGTCACTGCTTGCCAGCAGGTTCTTGTGATAGCTGCTCCAGCTGATACAGCTGGGGAAACGGGCGCAAACACAGACAGATCAGAGGCCTGCTCAACATACCCACTGCCTGCCGAGCACTTCATTAGCACGCGGTCTGCTACAGACCTGCTTCGCCTATTAAACAGATAAGGAAAAGCTACATTTGGCTAACACATGGAAAATCCAAACAAAAGCCAATGCAGAGGAAGTTATGGGATTTGGTAGGTGAAAATGCTTCGGAAACTGTGTTTCCTACGTTATTCACAATGATGCAAATAATAGCTTCCTCTCAGCCCAAAAGGGAACACTGATAATATGCCCTGTTGAACTTACCAGTTGTACAGCAATTCATAAATCACTTTTAATACCAGTCTTAAAAGAATGTGCCTAGGTGGAAAATTCCAAACGGGTTACCTGCAAAACCATGCAATCAATCCAACAAGCAACACTGCAAGCTACAATCAATAGGAAACCACTAGCTTGCAAGAGATGGACGGTAATCTCCAAGTTTTTATATTAATGGCTGCACACAATTACAGCCTCTACGGTATGCTATGTTGCAATGACACATAATAACGGCACATTAACACACATTTGACCCGTGCTGGTGAAACGTTGTTCTGCTGTAATCACTGACTGAACAATGCCTTGCATCCTCCTCTAGGTTTGATGCCTGAGAGAAACCATCTGAATCTGAAATGCAATAGCTTTCCTCACAGAAAAACACCACGCTGAAGTCCCATCTCTGTAATAGAGCTTTAATGGTAAATTGCTCATAACCCACGCCCTTTGGGTTTGGTAATTTGGTGTGCGGACGAGGAAACCTATGCAAATTAAAGAGGACGGTAATCGCCTTGTTTTCTCTGCACTCTGCAGGCTGAGATGGTCTTACGGTTAAACGCCGAGGCGACGTGCAGTTTTTCGGGGTGCAGCGAGATGGCGGAGGCAGTGGCAGCATGGGGTACCAGCTCGGGGGAGGGGAGGCACGGGCAGGCCTAATGTACGCCCACGCGCGGGACGGGGGGGTGATGAGACAGCATCCGCAGCGTGCAATGTGCAGCCGATTCGCTCCAGCACTCTCGCATGGATCCTGTTATTGCTCCGCGCACGCAGAGAGAATGGGACGACCGCACAGCTGGCCACTATTAAACTAAGCGGCTGCCTCTATTTTTCTTTAAGTGAAAAACGTTTCTTGTATTCTGTTTGCTCTGGGGTCCTGAGTGGCTCTGCTGGGCCCTATAGCTGAGAAGGGAAGGTCTGAGCATTGTCAATGTCATTGCGTAAATACACCCAGAAGCCTGAAGCGATGGACCATAATCCCCCTCTTCGCTTCCCTGCAGGAGCAGGGTTTGTTTAAGCCAAGGCTCCATGAAAAACACAGCACTGCCTCCCAGTTGTCGCCAGTGAGGGAAACACCTCTAGTCTGACCTGCACTAACCCTAATGTATTCCTGTGTGGCCGGCAAAGATTAAAACCAGTCGCTGGCTCGTAAATGAAAGGATGTGTGGACTTCACACCTTTGAGACGACACAACCGTGACTCAAGAAAAACTGCTGGTAATTCCAAAATGAGACAATTTTTTCAATAAGACTGTTTTCCATAAATGAACATCGCCTGGGAAAGATGTTACTGAATAAAAGCCAAAAACCTTTAAAATGCAGATTTAACACACTCACCAGCTAGCAACTCAATGGAATTGGTATTTTGGGTAGTTGGGAGAAACAGTCCCATCGCCCTACATAGCTTTCTGTCCACTGTTCAAAAGCATTTTAGCAACTGTGTAATGCAGGCAAACTGAGCAAAGACGAATCAGGCCACTTGGATCAGATTTGATATACTATATTTCAACATAAGCCTCTAAAATAAGTGACAGTGAAGTTTGTTTTCATCCGTCCAGACATTTGTCTTCAGTACTGCTATTTTGTATTGATTCTCCTCATCATTTTTAGACACTATTTATTGCACACATTTTGCAATTTGCATACTTTCTCAGCTCAGACAGCGCCTTGCTTATGAATCAGGGTTCTCAGTAAACACTTGACCAAAAACATTTTTCATTTATAAAAATAACATCTTGTCTTGTGTCAGACTACTCATTTAAAAATCCACAGCTCTTAATAACCTAAGGAAGATTTCAACAGAAATAAGTCTTCCAAATGTCTTGTGTGTTATCCTCAGCATTTAATAGTGCACATATATCTGTTACTTGGTGTACTATTTGATACATATTCTAATATGTCAAATAAATCCAAAAAAAATATAAACCAAACAATAATTTAAGAATGCCAATGATTGATTTTAGGGGGAAAGGCAGTAAGAATGTGGAGCATTGCATTGCTTGTCATTACAGGGTAGAATAATGTCTTTCAAGGCTTGCAGTCAGGTGTAAAATGTTTTTGTGCAATTTTATGAGACAGAATGAGTAAATATATTATTCCCAGTAATTAGTTTGCCTGAATGCATTACTGAATTATATGTCAGGTCTAGTTCAGTAGATTTATATGTGAGGTTTGGCTTTTTTTTAAATGGTTTTTGATGATTGAACATTTTAGGAAAGCATTCTTCTCTTCATATTTCACATGCAACTTATCCTACTTCTGAGTCATCTGGTTGTGAACCTTGAGCTTAATGGACCGTTACACCCTGGCTCTGTAATGACTCCTTTAGCCACATCTTATCATTATTTTAGGAAAAAAGAAATTAACAGAGATATTAGTCTGGCATTTTCAGGACATTAGCCTCAATTTGTCCAATTCAGCTACAATCACCTTTTTTTTCAGTACACCAGCAACTGGGAATGGAACATAAAATTAAGTAGCTTCTTTTCAAGCACGTTCAAAAAAAAAGACAAGGCACATTCATGACGACAGAATGCTGGCCTTCCTGTTTAGAAATCATTGTACACAAGGTTTAACTAATCCTTCTAAATGAATTATGATATAATTACGAGTTAAAAGCAATAAAATAACTGACACAAAAAATGAAAATGTGTCTAGAGAAGGTTTTGAACAAATTTGTTAAAAGTCCCTTTATCCAAAAACATTATGGGCCACGAATTGAGCCTAGTTCTAGACTAAAAGACCATTTCAATGAAGATTTCCACTGAAAAAGGTTTTTAGGGGTATGCTCCTGTGTCCCATGGGGGTTCAAGCTTAGCACGTTATTGGCTTGGTTCGTTACTTTTGTTTTTTCTTACCAATCCTCATGATCAAACAAACAGTTAAGTTTCAGTGATCAGGCATCTACACTTTCAGAAACTAGGCCATGCTGATACATTTGTCAGTCTATAATTTAATCAGCTAAACAAAAAAAAAAAAAAAAAAAAAAAAAAAAAAAAAAAAAGAAAAACCCTCTTTCAAAAGGAAGCCGTACAGCACAAAAAGAGAATGAAAGCATTAGTTTGACTGATTAAAACTCCTGGGAAGTGAAAAGGGGGACACTTATTCTCTTTGACATGCTTAAGTATTTTTGACATAATGTGGCTTAAGAGGGTAAATCATCCAGGCTTAAAGATGTGGGAAGTCTCCACTTAGGAAATACTAACAGCTTGCTGCAATTAAAGGGTGACTGGAGTGAAACCAGCAAACCCAAGGGACCCTAAGTCCACGTCTGGATGCCACAACTCTACAGGCTGTATTCACTCAGAGAGACTGCAGGCAGCGGGACAGCCAGTGATTCCAATGCTGATTATATGAAGTGAATTATCACGTTTCTCATATAGGTCTCAACTGGTGAAGTCCTTAACTGACTTTGCTTCGAGTCTGCAAAGAGGGGGAGCGATATAAACACTCTTCAAGGCAGTGAAGTAGTTTTTGTTCACATCTTCGCAATCCACCATAAATGGAGAGACAGGCCAAATCCTCATCTGCACTTCACACTCTACAAACAGATTTATCGGCCATGGCGGAGAGGGCTAAGTGCTGCTAGTGCTTTTCACATTGAGGAGGAATTAGTTTAGGAAGTGCAATTGAAACAATTCCAGATGTATCAAACGGCTATATACACAGAACAGTCCATTTATAGCTGCGTTAAAGTGGGAGATGAAATGGTGCCTAAACTGCAGTCTGCTGCTCTTTGATTGGATGAGGACTGAACTGCATACATTCTCACACAGGGTGCTACCTAGCCACAAACTGACCACTGGTTTACATGCAGAGAACATCCCCAAAGCTAGTTGGCGCTACTCAATAACTGACACTGTGCTTTATTGGGCTCAGTTTATGAAGGATCCTGTCAGCTAGCACATACCACCAGAGCTTTTTGCTTTGGCAAAGTTCTGAAAACAAAGTGGACCTATGAGGAAACTTCCAACTTCCAACATCAGTTATTTATATGAAAAAAGATTGCACTTAATTATCTGTTGAATTTAATTATTTAATTTACTAATCGCCACTGATTGCATCAATTGAAACAGCTAAACAAAAAATCTGCCAGAGACAAACTGGGGCAATCTGCTCGTATTTAGTTGAGAAGTAAATACAGCCATGTGTTTGTCTTTTGTCTCTGGTGTAAGTGTAAAGCCCTTCTGTGAGTCTGAGCAGAGGCTCACAGTAAACTGGTGCACCGTACCTTATTTTGGAGTTGCAGGTCATCTCGTTGACGGGATAATGAATGTCCACAGCATCCTGGATCACTGTTCCATATTCAAACACTTTAATTTTCTTGGTGACGCCGGCGATGGCAAAGTAATCACAGTCGCGGTCAAATTCAATACTGCGAAACAGAGGTAGAGAATCAGCCAGGCTGGGGCGGCGGGGGGTGGGGGATGGAATTGTCAAATGCTGGAACTTCAGAGCCCTCAACCTGAGCTGTCTCCCACTTCACTGCCTTTTCCCATTACCATTCAAATAGTGCAGTTTTGACGCTCACCCCTATTCATGAATATTTTGTCAGACAAGTGCTATATACCCATACATCTCAGCTCCCAAAAGACTGTTGATTATAGCTTTTTGGCAGGAAGGTAGATGTGTCCTTTCCTGAAATAACATGGTTGCAGATTAGAGCAGACAAAGGGAGTTTAAGGAAAAAAACATTCAGATTACAGAGGACTTCAAAATGGCAGAATGGCCATTACGGAGGCCCTGAGAAAGACGGACGTCAGCTGTGCTCAGACCAGTGTGCCGATCCACTGACGTGGGCTATTAAGGGAAAATGATGAGGGGAACGATAACTCAGCTTTTACGAGGAGCTAGCTGTTAAAAAATATAGTGATCTGCATCTTTACAGGAGCATGCACATTAACCCTGGAATAGGTGAGTTTCTGATAGGAGACATGAGCCGTTTACTTCATTTGGAAGAGGAATATATCTGTCATTTATATATGCACTAACCGGTGCTCCACAGAGCTGGGATTGATGTACACAGCAATATTAACCACAACCTCATGAAAATACAAGATTTCACTTGGTAGGCATATAATCGACAGATATTCCCACTGCCCATATTTCATATTTTTTAAAGTTAAATGTCTCAGATTTCTTGAGCGTCTTGAGCGTCGAACAAATGCCTCTAATGTAGTGTAAATGTAATTTAATTTCTCTTACCAATGTAGAAATGTTCCAATAACTTTCAAACTTTAGTATTTGCTACTTTTTGTAGACATCTAGGATTGCTTTGTACTTCCCTCCTTACTTTTAACTGCACTTTTTCAGACTCAAAAACAGCGGTGGTTTTGGAAAGGACCCAAGTCCCAACCCTGGATTTACGGTATCGACCACACTAACCGCTGGGCTCTCCTATCTCTGACCACTGTTCTAATTCAACTCGCCTTAATGCTCGGGGAAAGACAAATGCGGACAATAATGGATTCTTCCCGGGCTAGATTTGTAAGGCTTGTGGGAATATTTAGCTCCTGTTAGCTCTTAGCTGTTTATCTAGCTGCTCATTTACAGCTATTTTAATTCCACACTCAGTGTCTCAGGTGCCTCCTCCCAGACAAAGCCTCAGTGAGTCTGGCCGGCTCCTCACCCCTCGACCCCGCTCCATGTCAGTTACTGATTCTTTCACTTAAATCCTTCAATTCAAAAGGCTCCAAGAAACAACACAGAAAAAGACAGGGAAGCCTCAGTCTTAATGAAAAGAAGAACGACATTAAAAATTCCATCAAGCTTATAAATTCAATTTACATAATCAGTTTTCCTGCCCCATTGTTTCAGGTTTGAAGCTTTTATCATGAGCGGTAAAATATGTATCAAGCTCTGATTTCCCAGGATTCAGTTCACCGAAGAACCTCATGAATAGTAATTAACATGACGCTAACTGTAAAACAATTACTTAGTGATGCAGATGGTAAAATAGCAAAGCAATTAAGAAACACGCGAAAAGAGCAGGCTGAGGAAAACAAATGAAACTATAGCAGGGCCAAAATATAAAATAAAATAACTAATTAAAGCGTGAAAATTAAGATACTATGGTTGTTAAAAAGTTGCTCTAGTTGAGCTTTTTCCCATTCATTTCAAAAGCCAGTTATTTCTGAGTGGGAACATATCACATAAAATATATATATAAGCACAACTGACTGGGCAAAATTTAATCAGTCTCAGAAGAATTCCGGGTAGACTTTCTGCGCTGCAATTGCTTAGGATCTGACGACTGCCAGCTCAGAACGCAGGAAAAGCTGCAGAATGTGTCAAGTAAGGATATTAAGGTCATATCCCAGTGGCTTGGGCTGTCTGTGAGAACTGTTACAATGCAACCATATTACATACTACAAAAACAGGCTATGCTGCTGAGATTTGTTAATGGCAAGCCCAGCTCCTGTGTCACTTCAAAGTCCCTTCAAAATGTAATCAATTTCCTGTGGCTTTTTCTATTCTTAAGCCACAAACATCAAGCCCAATATCGAGCCCAACAGTTAAACATCCTGAGGGTGATGGATGGAGAAGCAGAAATGGATTGTCTTGTTGTACAAGACTACCCCCTGCTGGTCAGTTTAAGATGGATATGAGCTCTAGAAAATATAGACTACATATTGCATGTTCTCTGTTAACTGAGAAACTAATAAGCCAGCTATCACGTTATGAGCTAAAGTAGTTTCTTCTATTTGTTCTTTTTTCACCCGTAAAACAGTATAAAGGTTTGCATAGAAGCCAAACTACAGTACCTGGACACAATACTGGAGCCGTTGTACAGGTCGCTGGCGTACGAAAGCGTAGCCAGTGGCCGTACTGAGTTGTATCGCGTGAACTTTGAGAGGCATTCCATAAAATCGTCCAGCTGGTTCACAGTCCTGCCTTCATCTGTGAGAAAGGGAGCATGATGAATGCAATCAGACCTGGGTTTGGGGAATAATGTATGAAAATGTCCTGGGCGTACTGGCATGATTTATTTTCCACAGATATGGCATGGCTGTCTGCATCTTAATGCTCTACCCCCAGGCCCGAAGGACTGCACTACCTGGGCACATTCAGATTCCACCCAAACCGCTTCCACTTATAATTATTTTACATGTACCTATTTAAATTCACTCAGCACTTTCTTTAAATGGATGGGAGCGCTTGCAAGGACCACCACCCCCTGGAACATGATTGAATATACATGTTATGCATTTTAAGTTATAACCACTTTCCCTGCGAAATGCTAATATTTGCATTATCTTCTTGGAAAAAGGTCGACATATCCCACACTATATTATGTGTGACTCAGTCATGGTGGTTTGGCCTTGTTCAGAGGAAGTAACATCTCACAGTTGGACTGAAGGCTGGAACCCCACCTGTGCCACCCTTACTTTCAGTTGTCCCTTCTTACACACTTGTTATGCTTGGAACAGCTTGCGGGGATGCTTAGCGTAAGACCCTGTCCTTCAGATGAGTCCTTAAACGGAGGTCCTGACTCACTCGTGGTTATTTCAGAACCCATGAAGCTCTTTGAAACAGCAAGGGTGTTAACACATTTCCACAAAAACTGGCCCTCTATATTTTGCCACAGACCTACATATGACTGGGTGCACGGTCAAAATCATTTCCAGCCCATTCTTATTCCCCAGACTGTCACTGCAATTCAAATACCCATTGAAGCCATAAGGCTAAATATAAACACTAGAAAAGAGCCCAAGTGGGCATTTGTACAGAAAGCAACTTAGTACTAACTGACCTGAACAAAGGCCTTGCCTTAAACCGTATGAGTTACTGATCTATGAAATTATCTAGAAGTCACTGCCAAGAGAACTGATCTGACTGAATTTCAACAACCTGGCTGCGATGGCACAGTACACCTGTATAGACCTGGCTGCCTATTATACTGGCTGCGATGCCACAGTACACCTGTATAGACCTGGCTGCCTATTATACTGGCTGCGATAGCACAGTACACCTGTATAGACCTGGCTGCGATGGCACAGTACACCTGTATAGACCTGGCTGGAGGTGTGTGCTGGCCAAGCGCTGGAGAGATCAGACAGAAAGCTGCCCTTCACCTGTAATCCGCGACATCCTGTTGGAGAAGTAGCACTGCTCCAGGTCCTCGAAGTGGGCCGTAAGCCTCTTCCGCCGAGACGCCAGCGTGCTGTTGTACCACGTCTGCCTCTTTCCCTGCCAGGGAAAAAAAATATCTTTATCAGAAAAATATCTGGCAAATGCGTCTATGTGGTAGATGATGATCAGGCATGTATCCAGAGCAGTTTCTGAGTCCATTTTCCCCTCTGTGTCAGGCAGAGAATATGAGACTGCCCCTGAGAATATATAACCCTACTCTTTCATGAGTGAAGTGGTATTTTGACTAAAGACACACGTTAAACACAAATGTATGAACACAGAACACAGTCTCACGGAAGTGTGGTCTGAAAGGTGTGAACGTTAAAGGAAATGACAGAATACACAGATACACACAGTTAATTTTTTATCTCGTATGTCCTATCTCAACCACTTCCACAACCTGTCACACCAGTGAGTTTCAATCCATCCATGATAAATTACATATTTATACCCAACACAAGAAGGATGAAATGTAAGTAATACAATCACAGGTGAGATAATGTATGTCTGTCTGTCTGTCTGTGAACAGGGTACCTGGAACAGGTACAGGTGAATCTGGATGTAAGTTGGTGACATTAAAGTAAATAATTATTCTTCACCTTCACTTTCACTGAAATTCACTGTACAATACGCTGCAGGAATTTTGCCAGGTGCCACTCCAGCATCCAATACCTTCACTACAGCATTCCTCTCTGACTACATAAATAAAGCAGCACATAGCCAATGCAAATTAGTCTGCGACTGAGAAAGCCTCTCATGTCTTGGGGACACCGTCTTAATAAAGTATGCATGAAAAGGAAATAACACCATCACCTGCACTGACCCGTCGCTTACCATAAACAATTTATATACAAATTTGAAAGGAGAGAGGAAGATAATGGAACTCAATGTTAAAGAGACACCCTGCCTGGGAAGGGACAGTCTCAGCAGCAGAGTGGTTGGAAGGTGTACTCACCTGTGAGCTGCCCACAAAGCCAGGGGGTGGGATGTACTCTGTGGGGTCTATAATACTACTGAAATGACAAAAGTGACAGAAGACACAGCTGTTTAGCGCAAGCTACATGTGACACAGCCCCTGTCGTTTGGACTCTGTTAGGTCCAGCACCTGCTCTGCTTCCCTGTGTGGTCACCTGCTCAGCTAAACCTCTACCGCTCCATGCATTCATGCTCTTGCTCTACTATTTTGTCTTCTTACTTATTCTCCACTTTAACTACATTTATTGAAAACCTAACCTTTCTCTGCCTTTGTTTTGCAGCTCACGAAGCTGTAAAACAAAAAAATGAGAATCTAGGCAGTGGTACTGATTTGTCTGCAGCTTCGCTGAAATCAAGCTTTAGCGATGCTTTAATAGTGTTCTTAAATGCTCCTCTTACAGACACCTGCTGAATGCCTAAATTACATTTTTACATTTCTATTGTATTTTTCAATACACAATGAACACAAAACCCCACCTGTTGTTTTTTCTCATAAATAAATATTTGTATTTTTTAATCTCATCCAGCTACATTTCCATAACTATACAGTCGCCTCAAACAAAGAACAGTGAAGTAGAAAGACATTTATATTCTGAACCACGAGTAAACTGAGTGACTGCATTCATTTCCAAATGCAGCTAAGCATACCCATCAATTTGTTAGAAGGAAGTTCATTATTTTTACAGAAACTGAATTTGCACCTAGAGTCAATTAAACATCCTTGTTATTTCAAAGAACAAAGAAAATGCAATTAATTTTCACACAATCACTACTTCTAATATATTCCTGATAATATTGCCTGGGAAACAGAGCTGAACTAAGAATTAAGAAAGTTACTTATTTGTAACCAGTTCAGATACAGTGGAGAGAACACTGATATTACATTACTCTACACCTTATGAATTTTTAAAGATACAGGGATACTGCTTTTAACGCTCTCTACTTTTAATTTAAACTAAAATCCAAACTAAGAAAAACTTCTAAAAGCAGGACTGAATGAAGTATTTTAAGGGCTGCAAATGTGTTCAGTCTTAATAAGCTGTTCACCCATCTGCCCCACACTGCAGGTATTAGGCATTAATTAGGCTTTAAATTAAGTATCCCCGGAGATGTGGAAAAAAAAAAAAAAAAACATTAGTCATCTCTATGCAGCTTAGACAGCCATGTCCAACCATTCATTCCCATGCAAAGCGACAGACTGTGGCTCCAAATGACAGTTTATAAATACCCAGGAGGCCGCCAACTTTTGTTACTTGAGCGCAGAATCTTTCTCTCAAGAGAACCCAGTTTAGAGTCCAGTTAAAAGCCACTACCACACTACCACCGGGCCTCCTTCTCTGATTTAAAAAGCAGCTGCAGGAGTCTGAAATGTGAAAGTAAAGAGGCGGACTGGGGTTTTTACCTGTGTGCAGGTGAGTGTACTTCAAACTGAGGAACGGTGCTGTCCAAGTTATGGTCTGGATCGCTCACTGAGGAGTACAGCCCACTCATCTCCTGAGACAGAGAACAGACAGCACTCAGATCCGATGGGCACACACCTCTCTCCTGTAGAGTCTTAATGGAGTCAGGTCCATAGAACGATGGCAGTTTTGCGGCCAGAAAACATGACGAGCAAACAGAACAGAGGGGTACATAACCCGGTCTTGGTTGGTTTTGCGCCTTACTATCACTCAGAAGTCAGTGTAGGCCTCGGAGCCATTCAATGACGTTTGTGCTATGCACTTATGCACGGAAACACACCCCGGTGCTTCTTTGAACCCCGGTTATGGTCAGTTCCATTTTACTAATAGGTTTTATAGCCAGATTTGTAGGACCGCTGCAAATAGTAATACAAGCACACCGATTGCTTCAAACCAACAAAATAAGATAAGTACTTAAGACAGTGATCCACTACACATCCCCTCAAGAAAAATCGGCACACAATCTATACAACTTCAATAAAAGAGGTAACTCCAACGAGGAACTTTGCATATGTATACAATGGAATGTGTCTTTGTCGTCTTACATTGTCATACTGTTTTTCTTACCTCTACCCTTTTGATATCTTCTTCCAAAAAGTTCAGCTCCTTCTGCAACTGCTCCAGTTGCTGTAGAACAAAGCAAGATTTATTCTCCACATTTCACTGCACAGACATTAACACAGAAACCCAAAAGAGAATCGTAATAAGAGTCTACAAAATGTAAGGCTAGCAGATCATTTTCCTTAAAGAGGAAACCTGAAATACCGAACTTCGCATGCCCGGGCCAGCATTACTGCATTAGCATATATTACCAAATACCAAAATCAGACAAGAGATGAATCATCAACTGGAATAAACTGGAACCAAACCTCTCTTTTATTTCTTCTTGCTTCTTTAAAAAATTCCATTAAGATTTGGAGCTGAGCTGCTTGTGATTCCTATTGGGGAATAAAAGAGCAAAAATACATTGACAGAGGGGAAAAAAATGTAAAAACTAATTGCAAGGAGGTCACAAAAACTCTACAATAAATACAGAATACCAATATATGTTGACAATGAAATACATTACACACAAAAGAAAAACATAAATTGTGCTGCACCACTTAGTCTTAGGAGACCCCTGACTTTTCTGGTTTTTGTTACCACCAATTTACGGACAAATTAAGGTTGCTGAAGACAAGTGTAAGTTCTGAACCCAAGATGTACTTCAATTTGTTTGAAAACCTTTCAAGGTTTTTCAACTCTTCGTTGACTAGTAAATGCTTTAGTCTCAGTGACCAGGTGTCCATGGTCTCACTAATTATGTGACCGGTGCACTACATCTACAGGGCTTTCATGGGTAATGCTTAAGTCAACATGGTACCAACCGCTTCCAGCTGCTTCTTCTTCTGTACAAGTAGCTCCAACATGAAGTTAACATTTGCGAGGTCTAGGTTCTCTTGGTCTGTACCTAGGACATCTTGGTATACCTGCCATCTATGGCCATTCTGGAAGCACAAGACAAACAGCGGTGAATGCAAGTGAACACAAACATAACAATCATCCCATGTTTTTTTTTTTTTTTTTTTAATGGTGTGTCTGAGCAATGTTACAGTTAGTGTACACATGCTTGTTAGCCCCCATTTATAACTCATCTGATAGATGCGGTTTGTACTCAGTATATGCATATACAAAAGCTCAAAATAGCAAATGCAACTTTTCAAACCTGTCTCCAATCAAATATGTCCACCAGGCAAATAGTCAGCACAAAAGAACTATACCGCAAAGGGACTCTAAGTTCAAGTGTGGTCCGTCTTTAAAGAAATCAAGACCATGGCAGCTTGTGGTAAAGAGATGCTTTTTCCTCTTCAGTGATGCACAGAATGATGTCATATCCTGAAATTCAAGCAAGCTACTCGAACATACAAACTTTATTTTCTATTGAGGCCTGTCACTGAAAAATATCTATCCTCTATCCAAGCTAAACCAATCACTTTGGCTAAGTGCAAAGGGATAAGTGAAGCGGTGCTTTAATGCAGGAATGGACTTTGCACACACTAACACTGAGGGTCATACCTAAAAGCACAGCCATTTTCATTACACAGTATTTAAACTGTGCTACCACAGAATGTTAAGAGGAAAAGCCACCCTCTGAAACAAACACTAAGTTTTTTTTTTTTAGATTTAGCCCTAACACTTACTGCAAATCATTTAAAGAATCAAAAATGTTTTTCCTGCTCCAAACTGGCACTTTAATAAAAAAAATGTAAAAAAAAAACAGATGTAGAACCATATTACAGTTATTTACTTAAGGGTTTTCAGAGAGCTACAGCTTACTATAATGGATCCTAAAGTGTTATTCTCCTTTCTGTGATTGGAAGGATATTCAGATTTCAGTCATTCTGTCAGGAGGGAAAAACTCCAATTGTGTTTGTGCAGGGGGAGAATGTGCCTGATGTAGTCAGAGTTTCATTAGCAGAATCACTTATTTCCATCACAAATCGGCTGTATTCTTCACATCCTGCATGTTTCCTTATTCTGCCTATTGCAAATGTCCCCAAAACGTGGCAGCTTATCTTTAAATGATTCAATTAAATTCACATCAGTATTTCTTACTTTGCCACTGTTTTTCGTTTGCTAATGACAATTTTGTTAAATTACTTGCATTAATCTGACACAAAAGCTCCTGAACCCATTAGCTAGTTGACAATAAAGGATTGCAAACTAAATGGTCTTTTAAAACAATTTCTTTCCGTATCTCCTTTCTTTAGTGAGTCAAATGTAAACCATAATTGAAGCTTGGGTAAATTTGCTACCTTTGACCCTGTGCATCTAACATGAACAACAAGCACTGAAATAAATGCTGCCAGTATTGAATGTGACTGCTGGCATTGTCTCAATCACTTTTTATTCACGTTGAGAATCAATCCCAGGTTCCCTACTCAGAGCTGTGTCAGAAGTCATGAAGAAAACTACCAATATTTTTTAGGTAAAATGCAAAGTTGTGCAACAGATGAACACATCACATAAATGAACACATAACAAGTCATACATACAGTCAAAAACAAAACACCATCAGTAAAGTCAAAACACCATCAGTAACACACAGGAAAAATGTTTTCACATGATATCTGTAAAAAGCCCAGTGCGCACAAAAAGCTTGTATGACATATTGACTAGAACGCTTACAGGGTGGTCCAGTTTAAGCCGCTTTTCTTCAGATCTTTGCTTCTGTTTGAGGATAAGTTCATTCACTAAAACACAGAAAAACATACATACATGAACAAAAATGCCTTTCCTTTACATTTAATTAACAAAAGAGCGAAAAAAATACTTCTATCATTACATTTTAAATACGGTATTCCACTTTGGAGAAGCACACTGAATATCGCCCTTAGATAAAACAATATTGCTAACATTAACTATGGACAACACACTCAAGGACATCGTTTTCTTCACTTTGTGCTTGAAGGACGTACAAAGTGATCAGGAAATCACGGCAGGCAACCAAGGGCATTATATATCATCATGTATATTCATTAAATCAAGTCACAACACTGAATGAAAATACACTGTGGAGAATCAATGACATGGTTCCCATCCAAATCAAATTTTTATATTCTTCATGATTCTTCATGATGTCCAATGATGTTTTAAGGACAAACAGGTGATTTAAAATGATTGTTTTGAGGCAATAGTTAGGGATACGTTTGAGGTGGGTAAGACTACTTTTGTAAAGCTGGACCGACATTGAGTGACAGTACTTCAAATCTACTTTGATTGTAAAATAGCAGACACTTCAAACTCCAGGGAGCATCTCCCTGTATCATCACACTGATAGAGTAACATCAAGGACATCTTAATATTTTTTGTATTTATTTATAATAACCATGAAAACAAATTCACCATGAAGAAAAAAAAATGGTGACTTGAATTACACAATGAATTAGAATTACCTAAGACAGGTCCCAAAAAACTTAGGTCATGTTTACCCAGCGAACCTGGCATAAAGACACAGCGTATCACCTTGTGAGAGTGTTTGCCATTACCTTTTTGATCCCAGTGAAGTCATCAATAACTTTGACTGATGAAAATATTTCTCGGACTTAAAGCACTGTGGAAAACATGCCAGATTGCTGATGCTACTGTATTTTTGTCACACTACATTTAGGGTTACAAAATAGGTTTTAAAACATTCATTCTGACAAGAGCAAGGAATGCATGATGCAAAAGGTACATACCAAGAAAATTAGGATAGAGCTGATCCACATTATCGATTATGTAATTACATTTTGGACACCTGTTACTGTCCTCCAGACTCTGACGAATACACCTGTAACTGAAGCAGAAAAGATGAAGACAAATTGAAATTAGCATTCTGAAAATAAGGATAAAATAAGAAACAAGACCTATGTACAGAGCAGCTTTAAGCAGAAAGTGCTTATCACATTACAGTAACCAACAAATGCTCACTCTTTTGCATTCAAATGTTTGGGCTATGTCCACTCTGTTTTTTGGTATCCATCAAAAAAAAAAAAAAACACACATACACACACCTCTGCCATTGTTTTCAAGGAGAGCAATATGTTACAAGTCCAAAAAACACTCCCTTGACTACCGAAAAAAAGTTTTGAGAGTTTTTGGAACATAGTCGTAAATCATCCAGTAGGAGCTGGTCTGGTGTGGAGTGGGAGAGAACTGTGTTTCTCCTAAGAGAAACCCTTTGCCGAGAGAGCGCTCATCCAAAGCAGCTTGATCTACTAAACGCAAAATTCTCCCTCAAGAAAATGAAGGTTATTCATTCAGTTTCTTAGCTTGAGAAAGCCTGACAAGGAAAGCTCTTTGAAGCGTTTTGTGTTTTTTTTGGCAGATCTGAAAAGTCCATCAAAATGGCTTAACAAGACCTTGTGTGAAAATGAAAGCAAGCTAATGGATGAGAAAGCCCCACTGAGGATTTCTGAGGGGAATGAGAGCACTGCTGCTTACCTACTGTGATAACAGCATGACATACCAGCCCGCATAACCACTTTAGCTCACTAGCAACTTTCTAACTAAAAAAGAGGTCATTTCAGGGGATATATGAATTACAGATATGGTTGTGACTACATCTACAGCCACCAGAATGGCTGTATCACATAGAAGACATTCTTCTTCGTCGTCTTCTATTTCTTATTATTATGATTGGTATGTCGAATAGATTTTAAAGTAGAAACCTTAAGAGAAGATCCATCATCTATTGATTGCCATTAATTTTAAAATGAAGCTTGTGGATCCATTTTCTTATACTAATCAAATGCACAAAAAGACTCTGTAGAGAGATGTTTCCATTAAAGTCAAACACTAATTTCAAGGTAAAATAACCTTTATTTTTAGGATGCACTGACTCTCTGATGGCCTGGAACACTCTGTCCACTTAATACCAGCATTTATGTACCAATCAAGATACAGCACTACGGGATGTAACAAATTACCAACAAGTGTAATTACCTTAAAATGCCATTAATTTACCTGCGCTCTAGTGTTTTGCTAGGACCAGACCTTATGAGTTGAAACCTGACAGGCAGGTCCACTAAGAGACTAATCACTCTTGAGTGTGAGCAAAATCAAAAATACAATTGTGCTCATAGTTATTATATTGGTGTGAGTGAGGAAGAACACTCACAAACACATGTAGAAACTCAATCACATTTCACACAAAAAAAAACAAACCCGGAGGCATTTATATTTGTCATAAGCTGATTAGGAGAAATAGTACCAACACACCACCATTGTTCCCAAAAGTTACGGTTTGTTGCCGCAAGCAAACTCAATAACGCTTTGACCCCACTTCTCTTTATCGCATAAACTGAGCCCCTCAGTATTATGAGCCCAGCCATACTGACCCTTTAGCGTACTTTGCTGATACGCCAAAGGTCAGTTACTACTTATGACCACTCAAATTCCCGTTTAAGTGGTGCTCCGATCAGAGGCAGCTACACGAGGAGCCTCAACCAGTGAACCTATCCTAACACTCTGGGTAAAAACATAGTCAACAAGTCCGAATGCAGGAAGTTGCACTAACTTCCCTTTCCAAATTCTTGAGATCTGGGGGGGAAGGATTTACACGTCATCTTCTGCAGAACAGAATTAGCTTGAACAATAAATGATCACATTTGGAAGCAACGGTGGTGTGAACCGTTTCTCATCATTGACCGTATTTGAGCCATGCACCATAGTCACTTACCAGAAACTGTGACCGCATTTTGTCATATGTGCCTCTTCGATCATTTCAAAACAGATGGGGCTGCAAAAAATGAGCACATTTTTAAGCAAAGAGGGCAGTGGCATATTTTTTTGACATTGACAATCAAGCTCAGTAGCCTCTACTTTCTCTGTGTCTTGTTGACACACCTTGTTTTCACACGTAACATCCCATGGTAATTGCAGCACTCAAGAATACAACAGCCATTAGCTGAACCCTCATCATGTGCCCTAACCTTCGATGTACACTACAGCCAACCCAGGAAATGAACTTCACAAACACCTTGATGGAATGGAATGTGGAAGTAGTTCCACTAAAAAAAAAAAAAATGGCGCAAAAAAGAAGGTAGCCTTTCAGGTCAAAATAAAAAAAAGACACAAGAGGAAATCACTGTCAACAAACTCAAATACACCTACAATGTCACTAGTTTGTGATTACTGGCTGTTTCAATGCACAACATGACAAACTGCACAGATATCAAGGGCAATGACACTATCACCATGTATCCAATCGCCATGATATACTCTGCTTCTGTCAGACATTTGCATGTTTATTCACATGACACTCCTGAATCTGGGCACAAGCAAATATGAGCCACTTTACCAATTTATTTCAAGACTGTCAGGAAATAGCCATTTTTGAGTAGCCAAAGTAATTTAATTTCCTTCACTGATATATTTATATTTTCTGACATTCTCGCTCAAATTGCAATTTTTCCATTAATTTAAGGCATGCCACAGCCATGTAGCTCAGCAGGTTAGCTGTGCTGCAGTTTCATGCACCCATGTCTGTCAAGGACATCAAACTCTACCACTTGTAATCACTGCAAACTACCTGTGAAAACGTAAATGCATTTTGTTACCTTTCCAAGAGGGGGCAAATGTTAATAGTAGCCTAAATGTTTACTCAAATGGTCTCAAGTCACTTGCATCAAAATCTCTGTCCGTGAGCTGGCTGATTAAATTTGCAGCCTGTGTTATATTTAAAAGTAACAAAGTTAGGGCAAACACAAATGCAAAAGCAGCGCTTTCGTCTTGTTTTATTAAAGATCAAAACAAATAAGAACCATTAACCAACGGACAGCATACACTGCACAGAAAATCTGTTCTCCGTAACATACAGGAGTAAAACAGTCCCCCTTTAGGTGAGGTAAGCATAACATAATGCATGGGTTTCCCTGTTGCACTTGGGCAGCTGGGGGTCAGTTCCAAAACAGTCAATCCACAAATCCCCAGAAGATACTGACCAACTGGAGTGGAACTTGGTGTGACAACACAGGACCAAACGCCTGTCTGTTTCACTTCTCAATGAATAGCTCACACAATCTGTTATAAACACACTCCACATAAACACAACTGAAAGCATACCAAATACACGTGGTCATGCAGACCAAGAGAGTGCAAAAACTACCTGATCCTCCTTTGGGTAATATTTACAGTACTTCAGCCTAACTTCTGAAAATAAACATACTTATGCAGTGATAGATTGGTGGACTGATCAATAAATAACCCAATATTTCTCTGGACAACTGTATAATGGGTATATATTTACATAAGTGTTTATTAACTTGATGCCACACCCGGTTTTTGCCATACACAAACAGCAACAGGAGACAGGATCCTTCAGCTCAAACTGTCACTGTTATTATGTTTACCAATGGGGTATTTCAGGATAGACGACTCCAGATATATATATAGTTAGCTACTTATCTTATGTTAGCCGTTTGATTTTTAAGGTTGCAAATTAAAGCAGTGTTCAATACAAGCTGAGGGGCTCTGAGCATTGTAAAACATGTACTTTTGCCATACTTTCTCTGCAGGTATACGATGTGTCCAGCACAACAAAAGACTGGAATTTTTAGACATGGCCAGCTAGCTAAAAACATTTCTCACATTCAAATCGGCTTTATTGCAATATGAGTAGCTACAAAGTACTACTAGCAAGCACTAGGTTGGCAGGATAGCTCACACACCTGTGATCGGTAGCTAGTTTATGTTAGTAGGTTTCTGACACATTGAACAGTAGCTACCTAGCCAGCTAGTATTTGTTGTGCTACCACAGCTTATGTTATGGCTTCTAGTTCGCTAGGCAGCTCACCAGAGCAGGTATTTAGCTTGCTGTAAACACTTGAACTTGCTTAAATCCCATTTTGTCAATATGATGTTGGCCAAACATATAGTTAGGGAGCTAACTGGTTACACAGCAACGGTAGCAGAAATAGGCTGTTTGGGGGACAAAACGTTAGCAAGTTGGTTGACAAAGAATGTTAGCCACCTAGCCAGTTAGCTCGATGTATGACTAATGTTATGAAAGCTACCTAGCTAGCTAGTTTGATCGACAAACAGACTGTGATCGAGTGGTTCATGAATTGTTTGGATGGGGAAAACACCCACACTTAGCTCGCAGGCTAGCTAACTTAGCTGATAGTTTTTCACCCAGTGTGCACTCATGAAAAATGACTTATTTCAGGGATTTATTGGCCCTTACCAGACAAAATCGTTGCTCTTGTCTTCATATGAGTTTATGAGACCGTTGCAGAGAGGCGTCTGAAGGGGCCGTTTTCCATTACTGTTTCCTGAAGATGAGCCCGGTCTCCCCATGGTAGCTCCGCTTAGTCTGGTAGAGGGGACCCCCTGAGCGGGGACAGGTACGCCGTCGACACCAGTACCCAGCGTCCGTGAAGACATACCGGTGCTAGAACTGTTCGCGTTAGCGGCGGTGCCGGTCCCGATACCAACGCTGCTGCTACCGCCGTTACTGGTGTTGCTGCCAGTACTACCGCTGCTAGTCCCAGGCCCGGAGCCCGCTGCCGCGCCATTCTGCTGCTGCCGACCGCTTGACATAACTCAAGGCCGCTGCTTAATTCCGCTCTGCCAGGCCGTAGGCTCTTGCTCACTGCATCCGGACTGAAAGGCTTAAATAAAGCTTTACAAACTGCTGAAAATTCAGTCTCTGAGCTACCTGTTTTAATATTTCGTGAGCAATGACA
The DNA here is from genome assembly GCA_022829145.1 of Albula goreensis. Taxonomy (NCBI): domain Eukaryota; kingdom Metazoa; phylum Chordata; class Actinopteri; order Albuliformes; family Albulidae; genus Albula; species Albula goreensis. The sequence continues at coordinate 21,571,076 of CM040764.1, read as the reverse complement.
AATGGCTTTTTGTCTACAAAAAAAGGACGGCTCAATAACGTTAATAGAGGATTCGGGCTACATAAATCCTACAAAATTGTTGACAATCCGAGAGTTGGGAATTAGAAACGATCTCCCCGGTTACACAGAGCAGTGCCAGAGACTGTCAATCACTAAGGAGACCACGAACTCTATGCGTGTTCTCGGTTCAGATATGAAGTTCCGGTTAGTATTTTAACGGTGAACATACTAGGTTCCGGTTCTGTTACTTTCGATCTAAAACTTGTTGTAATTTGCAACATGCTGTAGATACTACATAGTCTTCGGTATGATACAGTATCTTAAGCAGTATGAGATCAGCAAGCGACCAGCTACATCATCACGCACGAGCAGGGTCTTAAAATTAATGTATAATAGCAATTGAAAATTGTCATGTTGGTGGACCTACTGCCATTGTCTGATTTTATGACAGCTAGTAATATCTTACACTTTTACTTTTTTTGTATGATTGGGAAGTTGTTTTAATTGTCTTAATTTTTATGAAACCTCTTTCTGAACTTGCACAAAATAAAATAAAAGTATTATTAAGTGTGACCTGTGCACTATAAAATTATCCGTTGTGTTTTAATAGCTAGGTTGAATATATATTCAATATTTGTAATGGTGGAAGAAGAGAATGGACCCCTCAAAATGAGCAATAACAGTAGGGAGACAGGATAAACTGTGTAATGGACTTATTTAGGGCAGATTCCAAATGTATTTAATTCTGTTGATTTAGAAAAGAACTGACATTCAGTTCATAAAATAGAAAATATCTATAATTTCCAATGGACATTGTTCAATTAGGCATGATTGATTTTATGACAGTTTAATTTTGTTTCCAAAATTGTCTAAATGAAAATAGAATTGGTGCAGACTTTGGCATAATTAGACTGTAAGCGTTTCACACATCCTGCATAAGTAAAATGAGTGTTATTCTGGATCCGTCACAAGAGGAGAACAGGGGCTGGTACAGTCCTTGACTTATTGAACATTAACATTTCAATTCAACAACAGCATCTGCTATATGCCTGAATGTAACTACTACATATTTTTTCAAAGAACTTCTCAAGCAAGTCCCAAGAAATTTTCATCATTAAATTCTGAATAAAGGTCAGGAGTGAGATATACAATGATAACAGATGTAGAAGTATGGAGTATTAGTCACATTCTCTTTCAGAATACCTTACCCATAACACAATGCCCTTGTGTCTGATTGTTTCAACCACAGACCTTGCAAAAAAAAAAAGACTCTTAACCAGCAACAAAACGAACAAGAAATATTTTGAACCATGGGTCATTGTGACACTGCTTGAATAGGTTAATTACCTGTCTATATTCTGACCTTCTGCGCTGCAAGGGAGAAGATAGCTTTCCAGAGGGGACGTACTCAAGCATTGTGCAGATCACCCAGAGGTACTCATCCAGTGAAAAGGGCATACATACACAGGATGATCCTCTGTGACTGCACACATTCCACCTGACAATAGCCATAACTTCACATTTAACCAAGCTCAGCGAATAGCCGCAGACAAAGGCTAACACAGCTCTCTCGCCTTTAAGAGGTTGCTGTTTTTGCTCCAGTGAAAACTGGTGGTAACATGTTTGTGACCTGTTTTGCCCCCATTGAGAGAGTTTATAAAACAGATAAATGAGCAGTTTGATGCCATTGATCGGAGAAATGTGGTTTTTAAAATTCAGGAATAATTATCAGTGTGATTTTGGCAGTCTGTGTAGGGTTGCTAACATATATACTGAAGCCCATAGAAGTACTGGGAAATAGGGGTTTCATGGACCCTAGAATGGGTGGAGCTACAATGAGCTGTCAGTTACTGACTCATATGAACCAATCAAAAGATTTTGCTTTCCAGAGGTTCGGTTGAGCCAGACACTGGTAACATCTATCGGTTGGTGGTTACATTCATTCGCCCAAAATTATGTGAAGATGATACAGTCACTGTCACCTTAAGTTTTTGAGGTAATAACTTTTTTATGATACGTAACTTACATACTCACATAGGTGATGACTCGTGAAAATATTAAATTCACAGGCTTTTTGCCAAACATTGACAATGTAGAGAAACAGACATCTGAAAGTCTTTGTTCTGGCATTCATTTTTAAGCAAAAAAGGCTGTTTGCCGCTCCTTTCCAAATCCCTCTCACTATAGGCAAAAAAACAATCATCGAATGCTTCCTTTTAAATTTGGTTTTCATTTGAAGCCATATTTTTAATTTAACTTTTCATCAGATTTCTTTTCTACCACTGCTTTCCAATAATCTCTCAGATGTGACCCCTTCTCTTCAACCTCTCACTTTACCATTTCCTCTGAGATTGCAGGCCATGATTACCAGCTCTTTTTCCTCGCTGGAACCTGTCAGTGCAGGTCCCGTAAGACAATACGTTGCATCACAGCGAAAATGTTTTGTCACATGCATCCTGTCCTGTAATTACACAACACCCAGCAATGCTGTAAGAAGAAACAGAGCATACCACTAAACATAAATAAACAAAAGCTCATGGACAAATACAAAACAAAGTCCAAACAAAACAGGCTATGAGTGTAGGAACCTTGGGTATAATTAGATTTATAGGTGTGACAACCTTGATGGGTTGATATCTATGGCCTCCCAAACATCTGTGCATGGCCCTGGTTCCTATGGCCTTGCCCAACAGTCATCAGAGGACATGATGCAGAAGGTTTGGCCTGATAAGCGAGAAGCCACACAGCACCTTGTGCCGTTTGTAGAGAAACTTCAGTGTTTTAATAACTAGTAATGATGAGTCTCTGCCTTACTTATACATCTTACAAGTAAAAAACACATGAGAACAGCACACAGTATGGTAACATTCTCAATATTTTAGTCTCAATCTGCATGGATAGGGAGGATATTACAAGTTTTGGCAGTCAATCTGGTAGCATCGTTTGTATTTCTAATAACAACCATTGATTGTTGGCTACTGCAGAACAGCTTGGTCAATATTTGACCACCAGATGGCAGGCTTGCCCACGAATTGTGCATTGAGCTCAAGCAAAAGCACAGGAGACCATGTCTTCACCTCACAGAAATGGCCTTCCTTTTGCACCTCACTGTATTTGACATTTTTATAGTTCAAATTTGGCAAATAAAACTGTAGGCTGAGATGAAGCTATTCCCCTGGCATTTTTTTGGGGAGGGAACCTTGTCTTGGTATTATCACCTGCTTCACAAAAGGGAGTTTTTAAATGTGTGTTTGACAGACAAAAATAAGTGTAGACAGAAGGGATTTGAGCACAGATGTTCATCTGTTTTGTTTCTAAGTGTGACAGTCACATCATGCCCACCTGCATGTGAGATACCAGCATTGTAACAGCATATGCTACAGGCCGTATTGTACGCTACCTTTGTTTGCCTTTTAAAGGGCACCCAGATCTCTTTCTCATTTCTGTTTTGTTTTCAGTCTTGGCCAGATACAGTAAGTGTACAGAAACTGTGTGAGGTCATTCCTGGTTAAATCCCCCCATTACGCTGAGCTCCAACGGACTGATGGTTTTGAGCTGTTTGTCTTCTATGCCTAACAGAAATATGGAGTTTCTGGCGAGAGCTGGATATTGATGATCTCCTGTGTTTACTCTGACAGTGATGGCGAAAGTAATGCCCTTCTCCACGCGTATTTCTGAGGTCATGTTTTAATAGGCTATCTTTAAAGGGGAAGTGGGTCTGACACTGTAAGTGGCTCTCTGGCAGCACTAGAAATGGGGACACGCCCACTGCTTCCCTGATTTTGCAGGGGTAGCGGGGGCTCACGCGCATGAACTCCCATAAGTGATGGGGAGCTCATTTACAAAGAAAGAGCGAGTGTAAGAGAAGGCAAGCCGTGGGGAGGCTCACATAGTGCAGATATCTGCGGAGGAAGAGGACCCGACCCCTCAGACAGGCTCTGCATCAGCAAGGTCTCTCTAAGGAATGATGGGGTCACTCACTCATTATTTATTTATCTGCCTATTTATTTATTTCCTTTTTTTCATACGCAGTTACTATTTCTAAATGATTGCATTATCATGCTTTCGTTATTTTGGTTGGACAAGGAGAGGATATGCCTTTCCTCATGACCCTGCAAAGTAAGTAAATCTGCAAAGTACCAGACTTAGCCTTACAGCTCAGCCAAATTAGGTGCTATTGACTAGTTACATTCTGGCAGCGAGATCAATGCTTCATGAAATCTCATTAGCCTTGGCTAGTGTCCGCTGTGCACTGAGCCAACATCATTATTCTGGGAGAAATATAAATACACAGATATGTGTACTTAAATGGCTTGCATTTTGCATAGAGGATGCAAGTCTGATTTTTAAACAAATCAGGAAAAACACAGGGCTCTCAGTTCCACTTCTATACTCAGTATAAGTTTAGGTGCTGTGGGACACAACCAGGAGTAACCAGGAGGGGGCGCTCAGTCAGTCATTCTTGGCTCAGGGTGGTTGCTGCCCCCGACATCAGCAGGTAACGCTGCTGTTCCAACATTTCCCAGCAGAGGCTGCTGTTGGACATGGCTAGGTAGACAACTGATACAATTTGATTCCCCTGTGAATCTGACAAATAATAACTAAGGAGAAAACCACTGCATTTCATAATAGATAAACAAGGCTTTTGAGTGGGTTTACACCAGCCTGGGCCAAATATTTTCTGGTTGGGGTTTATATGTATGTCTGCTAATTTATATATTTCATTATTGATTCAAAATTGTTAATTTGGTGCAGGTTCACCAGTCCATTAGGTTGGCATAATTTAAATGACTTTATGTATATTGTCAGTATATTATTCACATATTTTCTGATCATTTTCACATAACCTAAATCTTTTTAATAAGTCATGCTGGTCATGTCTTCCATCATTGTTCTTTCTCTAACACAGTTTCTTCATTTGTTGTCCTTGCTTTTTGGCCATGCTTTGACACAGAAAAGCTTTCAGAGGTGTTTTTTTTTTCAGTGAGGGTAGCATGGTTGCAGAATTCAAGCACCCCATCCACTCTAAACAAATCACTGAAATCTGGATAACAGTTAATGAAGCCGTTACACCCAAAATAAAACACAGAGGCAAAGGGATTAGACATTACATTACATTACTTTACATTGAGGACATTTGTTAGATGCTCTTATCCAGAGCGACTTACAAGGCAAAGCGCATAAGAATGGTACGAAAAGTGCAAGATAACCCTGGAAGACATTTAGCCACTGGATATCGTACAGAATTAATTAATTACCTCCGAGGCCACCATCATTCTAATCCCTTCCAACCCCCCCCCCCCCAAGACCACCATCCTCTATTTTCCCCTGAAATCACTCCCAGGAGCCCTCAAAACAACACCTCTGCCTCTGCTGACACTCTCGGCTCGCACCTTACCTCGTAAACATTTACATACCAGTACACTGGCTCACCAAACACCCAGCACCAGTTTTTTTTTTTTATCTTTTACAGGAATTGTCCAGTTGGCAGAGGGGCACTGGGCTGTCCCGGGGTGGGGCGGGGCAGGGTTGGGGGTGGATTTGTGCTCCTGTGGCATTCCTCTATGCAAAGACAGATGAGCGTGAAAAACAGAGACCTTTACACAGATGTTGCTCATGACCCCAAAGCCCTCTAAACTAGAAAAGGCAGGACACGGCTCTGTCTGTTGCTCTGCGTGTCTCACAGAGATAACAGCGAAAAACGTCTCGCTCTGTATTTGTGATGGTGTCATATATTTTGCACCATGCATGCGCACAGGAGAAAGGGCTGCAGGGTGCTGAGGTATGGTCATTTCACTGTCTTGATTAGATTTATACCCCTCTGCCTTTTTTAGGGGGTGGTCCGTACAGACCCCTTTGGAACAGGACAGTTGTATATTTACCTGTAGATGCTCTTTGATGTAGATGCCACAGGAATGCTACACATATACACATCAGTGTGGATTAGCTTCCCCGCTAAACACAATCAGTGTTTATGATATTGTTCCATCTGCTCAGCGTGGGCTCCTTTTCTGGTCAGTGTGCAGTTCTTTTGAATTGTTCCTTATGGGATTGGTGCGTCCGGGTCTCTGAAGCTCTACTGTGCAAAGAGCATCATGGATACCAGCCAATATCCCCCCTCCCCATAAACTGGAACGCCTCCCTGCACATTACCCCAAAACCCATAGAGCACATTTCCCACAAGGGAGTCCAGCGCGAGCCTCTGGCTACCCTGCTTCCTCCTCAACCAGCAGGCTCTGAGTACGTCCTTAAATTATACATGAGAACACCGTGTTTGCCATCTGAATCATTTATGCGTGCCCCTGAAAACGAAAGGAGAGCTGTCTCAGCCGACACAAAAAAAACAAACGGGACCACACCAACGCAAAGCACACTCAAGCGCCAGGCGAGTGCCAGGCAAGGTTACGTGGGCAATGCCAGGCACCCAAGGGGGCACCACTCCGCACAAAACATCATGACGAGACACGGACTGAGAGTGACTGCATCAGATGCTTGTAACTTGGTTGAGTTCACTGGGGGTGAAGGCCGAGGCCAGCGTCTATTGTAAAGCATGCTGTGGCAAATGTTTGTGAAATGTGCCACTCAGATAAATTTGGTTTGAGTTGATATGGCTGCATGCTTTGACATGCACCAGCCAGCTAGTAAATTTAAAAAATTACAGCTTAAATTTTTTTTTTTTTTTTTTTTTTGCAGTGAAACTTTTCAATGGCTTTTTTTTTTTCCTGTCGAGCAAATGAAGCAATATGGGAATTTCATTTAGGAAGGAGGGTCGTTGTTCTTGCAGACAATAACAATAAATCTCTGGGCTGATAATGAAAGGTACGGCTTTTTAATGGTGTGTCCCATTTCCTTCTTTCCCTTCAAATTAGCATTTGAAAAGGAGGAGGAGCCCGGGACTCAGACAACCTTCTGCCCCCTAACGAGAGACGTACATTAAAAGTAAATGAATATTTTACTCCCGTATGACCCAAACTTGCTAAAACGATTGGTCCCTCTTTATCTGTAGTTTTATCAGAGTTTCTGAATCATAGGGAAATATGCTTTTGGAATGCTGGAAGTCTACCAGTAATGTTTTTAGACTAAAATTAAGAAACTCCAATTTTCATCTACCCTTTCAAAGGAAGCAGATATGAAATTGCCATAACAGTCAACAGAAAAAGAAATTATAGTGGGCAAACAGCAAAGTCCGAAATATAAAATGATTCTTTTGTGCTTGGGATTAAATAAATATATTTTTATAGCACACACTCTGATGGTATTACAATTTTTATAGAATGCACTCATGTTTTATTTTTTATTTTCTTCAAAAATGCCATGATTTAATGAGACTGACGAAGCTCACAGTGTTTGTTCATGCAGCTTCTGTAACCTATTTGACACGGCCCATCTTTATAACATATGGACCTTTCGCTGCAGTCACTGAAGCATATCACTTAAAGGCAGAATTATACCGGCTCTCCTGTGATTTCTGCCGAAACTCAAAGCCTTGACCAGTATCCCATATAACTGCCAATTCAGTTCTTTACTGTGTGAATCTACAGATTAAATGATAAACCAGAAACACACACGTTCTCTTTCTCAGTCAAGATCATGCACAGAAACACACACGCACACACACACACGCACACACATATGGTAATGCCCCCACAGTAAGACATAAAAGCATAAAGGGTAAACCGGAAAATTACGCTCGGCGCTCCCTGCGGACTTATTACCATCACGACGGCTAATAGATAAGCATCAGGCTGCGCTATAAAGAACAGGGAGTTCTCTAGAGACCTCGGCATCATTAAAAAACAGAACTATGAGGGCAGGTCTGCTTCCCGCTCGGAAATGTCTGACGAGTATGAACCCCCCAACCCCAAGCTTACATACCCCTAATGCCCCACCACCCCCCACCACCCCACCCACCCCCCACTACAACGGCCAGCGTTTGACTTATGCACGTTTAGCCATTTAGCCATCCGCTACTCAGATGAATGCATGACTGACGCCACCAGAGGAAGTGAAGTAGCAGGTGATCACAGCCTCCACCCCAGAGACACACCTGCTCTGCTGGATGTGGTCATTTGGGATGGATTCATTTAGGGAGCAGTGATGCTTTTAAAGTGGGATGGGATGGGGGGGGGGAATGTGAAGATTCTACTGAACCCGATAGCTATCCATTTGACACAATATTTAGCTGAAATCATGACTGCTCGCGTTGATATAATGGCCATCCTACGGTACAGAAAGGGATCTTTTAAGGGGAAAGTGGGGAGAGAGGGGCACCCCTGACCAGCTGTGGGCTCTCCCATCCCTGGCCTTTTTTTTTAAGCTGCAGCTTGAAAGGGATGCTTTTTTTCCTCCCCATTTGTCTGGCACATCAGCTCGGATTTTCCCCAGTCCGTTTCTGGCCACTCAGATTTGGGGGAGGAAAAAGGGGCGCGGGGGCGGGATTGGGGTGTCTCACATGGAGGATAATCTCTCAGAGGTCCCCTTGTGGTGGAGGGTGGGGGGTGGGGCCCAGGAGGAACCATTCAGGTTTTTTTTTTTTTTTAACTCAGTTGCAACTGGATCTGTCAAAGTGGAATGTTTTGTAGGCAGATCTGCAGGCTGGTTGCGGAATTCTCACCTCCTGCTGTTTGGAGCCTCTCTGCCCCTGCTTGGGCCCCCACCATAACTGCCGGCTGTACAGAGTCGAGCTGCTTGCAAAAAAAAAAAAAAAAACCTCCTGGGATAAGGAAAAAATGGTGCACTTGAAAAATTAAACAGCCGCCGTTAAGCCTCGAGTCACCTAAATGGCTGATGGCTGTCACTGCCGTGAAGTGATTTGGTTAAATAAGAAAAGATATAATTTGGTGGCTTAAAAAGTTAAAAAGGAACGATGATGAAGAGTAAGATCATGCACCTGTCCCGGCCCATGTTTCACTACGGGACGGCGCTGGGTTATTTTTCATGTCTGCAGATCTTTGGGCAGGTGGCGGGGTAAGGTGGGTGGGGCATGCAGGTTGTGAACAAGCCACAGAATAGATAGTGCATGTCTGCTTTGAACAAGAGCTGAGTGGAAACGTGAGACTTTGTACCTGTCTGTAAGTGCATTTGAGTTTCCCTGTGAGACGATTTGTACCTGTCTGTAAAAGAATCTGCACCTGCCTGTAAGGTATGTCTGAGGCAAACATGCCTACTTTGAGTAACTACTGATTAAAAACAAAAACATGCTGTGAAATTTATGTACTGTCTAGACTCACCCCATTCTCCTTGTTCCATATTATTCTTAAATAGCCATTTTTACACTTATTAATTTTGCAATTAGTTATATTGATGTACTGAAGAACTTAATTATTTTCAAATTATATGTTGAGTGCAATTAATCATACTTAACTGTCAAAATAAAAGTTTGATATGTGGATATCCCACAGGACTATCATGTCTCATTCCAATTAATTATGAAGCTGAGGTAAATTGTCAAAGATTGATAATGATCAAAGATATTAGTATCAATATATAGCTTCACCATCTGCTGTGTTACAGTGCTAACCAGTAGCCAGCACTTTTTGGTCTTGGCTTGGTTTGCTGGTCTTGACAGTCAGTGCCATGTGCTCTCACATTTGACAGGACCAAAAACCCAGGCTGGGAGGGAGGGGGGCGGAAGCAGAAACATCAACCATCAGGAGAGTCATTCACGCCTTTCTATCCATCAGTTATCCGCTTCTCTGGGTGACAAATTGCACACTTTGAAGTTGCTGAGGAAGCCTCCTGGTGGATTTGTGATGTTCTGTGAACTTTGTAACTGACAGAAGGACTCCAGAATCTCAGCATAAGGGTTTAGATGAGTTGACTCCATTAAGAAACAGAATTTTGCCAGACTTAACAAAATACTGATATTATCACTCTTGTACAAAAATGTTGAGTTTGTTACCAGGGCTGTCTTTCATCATGAGCAAGGGATTTTACATTTTCCCATACATTTTCAACTATTTTAGTTTTTACTTACACATAAATAGTATTTGAATTATTTATCTTTCCTTTAAACCTTTGGTAAGCCTCAAGAATAGAATAGCCTGACAACAGTTTGCAGAAGAGTAAATAAGAAAAACCTGTAGAGCTGTGGAGCAAAGTCTTGTGGAGAGATGAGAGAACCTGTATGAGATTGATGGGCAGAGAAAAGTGTAGATAAAAAAAGAACAGCTCATGATCCAGAGCGTACCACCTCATCTGTCAAACGTGGTGGAGGGGGTGTTGTCTCTGGGGCATGAATGGCTGCCAGTTGAATTGGCTCACTTGTGGTCATTGATGATGTCACTGCTGTCGAAGGCAGCAGGTGAATGAAATGTGCAGAGAGACAGATGTCGACTCAGATAAAAGTGGATACATCAAAACTAATTGGACGATGATTTACCATACAACAGGGCCATGAACCTGAACCCACAGAAAAAGCAGCTGAGGAGTTTTCTAGGGCCAGAAAGTAGAATGTTCTTGAGCTCAGCCACCTGAGCTCAGTCCAAATGAGTATGAATTTTACTCGCTGAAGATTAGACTGGAGGCAAAAAGCCCCCGAAACAAGCAGGACCCAAAGTACTCATCACTGTTGTACAGACCTGGCAGTCATTCTTTGCCGGATTTGCAATGCAATATTAAATATGATTACTTCAGTTACGTTTATGTAAATTTGATCTTACAACACCCTTAGATTAAACTGTGGAGGTAAACACAAACTTTATACTTGATGTTTTATTTGAAATCCTCTGTGAGCGAGAAAAAAGCCAGATAACACAAAAATATGTCTCTGTCCATATACTTATGGACTGCACTATGTATTAGATTTCTGTGAAAGCATCTAACATGAATGTTTCTCTTCATACATGATTGTTAACATCATACATGTGTTTCATATTGCCAGTAAGTCCTGTACTAAACAGTAACAACTGTTGAGACCAGATCCTTAAGTTTTAACTGCTCCACATTAATAGCTGATTATGTTGTTCATTTACTGGAAAAAATAAGCTTTAAACCTTACATTGCTTTGAGTATTTAATAAACAGATGCTCTTACTCTAAAGAACGAGTGTATTTATTGGTAAAGTATTCTCCTATAAACTATCTACACAACACAGCAAGTGTTAGAAATGAATTGCTGTCTTGATTCCCCAGTGTTGCTTAATGTGTGCTATGATTTCTGTGAAGTTTTTAGCCACACATGGCTAGTTTACATCACAGAGTGCACAAATAAAATGCTGTCTTTCTGTGTGAATGTTACCAACAGTCTGAGACAGATCAGTAGTCAAAATCCAAATGAATGTTCCTACGTTAGAAGTAACGCTTTGATGCTATCCCAAAAACATTCCATTCTTTATGCCAATTTTGAGAGGTAAAAAAATTGGTTTTGATAAACATATGAAAAAAACTGAAAAAAAATATTGAATTGCACAGTTTTGTCAATTCAGTTGTGAATTGATGTAAGTTTATTATACCATGACTTCCACAAAGATTCTTAGGTAATACAGCTGCATTGATAAATGTTTCATCATACAGAGAGCCTGTATGTATGTACAAAATATTTTTTTACAAAAATCACTGTCTTTAATTTTGGCTCTGAGCATCAATTACATACACCATATGTAGAACGGAAAAGTGAAAACTGTTTTCTCTTTTCGGCTTCCTGATGCATAGTCCATCCAAACCTGTGGGTTAATCTGTGATGTGTCAGTTAGTCCATCCAAACCTGTGGGTTAATCTGTGATGTGTCAGTAAAGCAAATATTCTCAATAACACTGTAAATGAAAATGTCCTTGAGTGTTTTATACTTGCCCTTGAAAGCCTTATAAAAACAATTTCCATATTTGTACACCCTTATGTATAACGTGTAAAAATTTGATGTATATAATATTGTTTTACATAAAGAAGATGTTATAAAACTATTTATTAATTTCTCTCATTGCTCATTTTATGCTTGTATGCCACTCTGGAGAACTGAACACTTAACGTGTATAAAGCAGCCTTACTTGCACACGGAGGGGATTAGATACTCATTGATATCATGAGTCATCATCTTCATCATCAATTAATCATCCTCATCATGAGATATATCGACTGTACCCTGACACAGACTGGTACACACACACACACACACACACTTACTATCTGAGGATAAACACAATTCAACCAAACCAGACCTTACTTTACTACATCAGTTCACTTGACTTATTTCCTATTTTATTGTACACCAGCAAATGTGTTGTTTTTAATGTGTTATTGTCATTATAAAATAGAAAAACATGCCACAGTTTTTTTCTTGCTTTTGCTTTGTCATATTTTCAGCTGAGCAAGCAAACCATGTAGTATCAAACATTTACAACTTTGCATCGCACACAAACCAGCTCTCTGTACCACATCACAGAATGGCTGCAATGTACTCCGCCAATCCTCTTTAACCAGACAGATTTACCTATATGTTGCACCACCATGCAATACCTTAGCATTCATACTACACCCACACCTTCACTGTAGCACACATCTCTCATCTCACTCTCATCACACACCATGCCATAATTAACAAAACTATCCAAACAGGCTATATCAAACACAACATTGCACTGTATACTTTGGACAGTACATGATACTGTGCCTTATTATGTAAACAAACTCAGATGGGGTTTGTGAAAAGCCTACAAACTTCAACAAGTAACTTTATAATTTTGGTTAAAATATCTGAAATGCAGTTTTGGATATACTCCATAACCCCATTCCTTCTCAGGCCCGAAGCCACATAGCAAGCTATTCACTTAATTGTGACGTGAGTGGTAGAGGTAGTCTAATCTTCAATGGTTCTTCAAGTTCTGAGAGGGTATTCTCCAAGCAGAGGAACCCCTTTCCACAAAGACATATCTATAGGACTGTATATGCTTCAGGAAACACCTGCAAAAGCTGCATTTACATTAAAGTTTCTTTTTGAAAAACATATTTTTCAAAACCAGACATGAATTGCACGTATATGCTTGTGTTATTTGGTTACGTGCATTCACACTTTTGACACCTTCACCAAAGTCAAAATTTCTTGTCACCTTCATTCAGCAAAATGACAGGCCATGGACTGGCCACGCGAGTTTGGCTGATTGACATGCCATTCTTCTACTTATTTTTGAATGTGTTGAATATACATTTCAAATCGCATGTAACTGCTGAGATCGGCTTCCTTGGCCATTAATAAAATAACCTGTTTGCAAACCAAACATTGCGCGGAGAAAAGTATTCCAGTACCCTATATCGGAAACACGGTAGATATACGGTAGCTGCATGAGCAAAATGAAAAATGAACAGTAACTAATGTTTCTAAAATCACTGAGGTGGAACATTACATGTTGGTGCAGTACAGTAGCTATATATTTATTTACTTTGCTATACAGTCTTTCGACGGGCTATTACTCTTTTTACACATGTAGAACAGATGTGCCATCGTTGTAACGTGTTGGCTGAGAAGCAGGAACAACGCCAAGGTACCAATAGTATGCAGTTAGACAAACCGAGGGAGAGTACAGAATGCGAGGGGTAGCGGAGCAGGGGAGCCGCGTAGGGATCCTTAATGATGTCGGTGCAGGGGCTGGGTTAGTGATGTCAGTATGGGGGAAACAGATAAAACGTTTCAGCGCCTTAGTTTGATGTTCAAAAAAATCTAAGGAAGGGCAAAGCGAGAAAAGCGGGAGGATAACATTGCTAGAAATACGAATTAAGTTAAGCGGAAAGACTCGGGAGTTAACGCAATCTGAGGATGATCTGAAGACCTGTTTTCTGTTGTAAGTTCCTCTGTTTCACACAACTAGAATTCAACTTTTATTCGATTTTACAACATACCCTGAATTTTTCATTGGAATACGAAGAAATCTGTGTCGTGGACTTAAAAAAAAAAAGAAAACTATCAAGATACATTTTTTAAAAGGGCCATTATCTCTATAGGTGATAGTTTTTGATTATTTTAATTGTACACCTGGACATCAGATTACTGACAATAAAACATACGTTGGTCTGAAAGTTTTAAACTACAATAACATCATCTGAAACACATCTCAATAGCAGTTGTCAAAAGGGAGCACTGTAAATCGTAGTCGACTTGTTTGACTGTTTATCCTACCTTTACAACGGATGAACAAGCAAGACAACCCGCAATGGAAATGAAGAAAAGTGAATGAGCGGGACCTTAAATAACCTTAAGCTAATGCGCCTTTGCGACTAAACCAGTGAAAGCATCATTTCTTACAATTTTCGAGTATCATTCATTACAATTTGGAGAGTTTGGTGGATACAAACTATAGGAAAAAAAAACCGAAATTTCCCCCATGAAGCTCCAGTAGCAGTTATTGCGCTATTGATTTTGCTATAATAGTCGTTTTAAATACTTTAACTAATGTATTCAAAAGTGGATGGGCAAGAGATGGTTGTATTATTGATTGGTGTCATAAGTTAGAGGAGACAAGCGCAGTTTATATATTGGTCGAATGGAACTGAAGCAGGTTTGCTTTGAGGTCTGCGAGGCGAATTGAGGTGATGCGCGCCCGGGAAGTCGTAATGATGAGACGCACGTTGAAGTAGGGTTGCTTCTTTTGCAAGGATTTCTTTCTCTTCACCAGAGCAGGCAAAAAAAGTACGAACAAGGATAACTGCTATAGCCGAAATGTTGGAAACCATTCTGGGAGACCCTTATTAAAGACGACGTCAAGTTCGGGTGGCAGCGCAAAAAAAGGTAACACATCGTGTGAAGTATTCCCTCTCTCACCCTCAGTGCAATGACTAGTTTTATTTTGCAGTTCATCGTAGTCTCGGACAAAAACAAGGTGCAAGTGCTGAAGTGTGCGCGCGACGAATCTGCTTGATATAAATAATTTAAAAAGTGCGAATAGACATGGGTAATACAGTATGCGTTTTCCGTTTTTATTAAAACGGACAGTAACTGCTCATTGACTTTGCACTAAAGAAAGAATATGTGTAATTGCATCAACATTGATTTTGAGAGGTGATATTACTGACTTAATTTTTTTAACAATAGGTCAAATACTACTGGCTTTTTTATAACATTTAAAGGCAACCAAAATATTCAGATTGCCAAAATACCAATGGCGAGGTAAAATGAGGACATAGGTGGAAAATAAACGTTATAGCAAACGTCTACATCGATTGTATCACGTTTTCCCAATCGAGTAACTACAATGTGAAACCTTAAGAACACCGAGCTCATTCTGTCTGATTTTGCTGCTATAGTGTATCATTCGTCCCGGTCCCGGGGGGAGCAGGGTTCAATACGTGAAGTAATTCTAAACAACAATTTGATTAAGTTTACGAGAAATAAAATGTTGTGTATTAGACTACTGGTTGTTGTCTTGGTGATAATGAACACATGGCTGCTAAACTCTGCTCAGTCAGATCATGTCCAAAGGTACAAGCGGGCCCTGGCTCGGAAAGCAGACAGAGCCCAAGCCTCTTTAACGAATGAGAAGTGTAGATCCGCTAGCTGGACCAGACAGGCTCGTTCAGCAGCTCAACAGCACCCCCTAGGGGCTATTTCGAGGAGACACACGAGGCCGACGGATTTCAGCCTCGGAAGGTTTGAGTTTGTGGAGGAGTCACGTCCTGGAGGGTGCATCTCGGACGCCAAACATAATGCTGATGCCCAGAGACTGCAAGACGGGGCACATAGCCCTTGGGGCATCAGTAAAACAAGACGAGACGGGGAAACCCCGTGGGCAGAACCTCACAAAGTCAAAGTGACCCCTTCAGAGACTCGGGGGGTACTGCTGACTGGTCTTCCTCATTTCAACAAGGGGGATGGCAGCCCCGTGGTAGAAGGGGAGTCGGGCAAAGCCAAGGACAAGATAGCGAAGACTAGCAGCATCCCAAAAAAGCCATACAGAGGAGCAGGGCACAGGGAAATCTGGAGGTTGCCGAGCGACGGCCGTCCTGGCCACAGGCGGACCCCCCGCAGCCCACCCAGGTCCTATGGGGAGGATAAGTTTGACGATGCAGGGGCAGGGGCGGGGTTGGGGGGGTCCCACGGGAGCTATGCTAAGCTGCAGCCGGCCGACTACTCGGCCGAGAGCGAGGACTATTCAGGGGAGCAGGAGGGACTCGTCAGCCCCACCAGGGAGTCCTGGGGCTCAGGGACCCGTGACGTCCCGCCAAAGTGGATGACCGCCATGTACTTCAAGGGCCAAAGGGAGCAGCTGAGGGCGGACCCTGGGGAGGGCAGGGAGCTGCCCCGGGCGTACTTCAGCGCGGAGCTCTGGGTCCGGCCCGAGGGAGGGCAGAACAATCCGGCCATCATAGCAGGTGAGTCACCTCACAAACGCTCGCCTGCGCCTTCCTCTCCGTGCATTAACATAAGCGTGTGTGTACAAGTGCGCCTGTTGGCTTAGTGCAGTGCATTCACAGTGCAGCCCCCCCATGCACTCACACACTGACTGTTCAGTCTCAGTGCATTCTTCTGCTTCAGACACCATCAGCTTCATCAGCACCCTGTGCTTCCCTAGATCAGGATCGGGCAGCCCAGGTCCTGGGGCGGAGAGCTGGAGATTGTCCTGGTTTTTGTTGCATCACAGCTTTAATTCCACTACAGTTTAATTACAGTTTTTTTATCAGCTGTCTCAGCTTCAGCATTCATACACTGAGCCATTCCTTCAGCTTCAGCTTCAGCACGTGGTCAAGGCTTCACTGCATTATTCATTAAGTCTCATAGTCAATAAGATGATGCTGTTAGGAGTTCAAACTAAAACCAGGAATGTCTACAGCACTTCCAAGAATAGGGCTATCTACCATTGCTTTAGATAAACTAGGGGTTCAATTTAAAAAGAAAATATCACTTCTCTGTAGTCATAACTTTATAGAATAAAATAATCCACAGGTCTGTATATCAGAAGTCATGTCTTAAAACATGATACATTGTGCATGGGATTTGCTGGAACGGCCTCACGTCCAAAGCCATAATATGTAAAATCAACTATCGTACCCTAATAAAAGGATCCCTTTGTTGAGGTTTCAGGAGAATGTTGGCTGCCGTTCTGTTAAACGTTTTCAGCTTTATGACATGCTTAAGTGTGAATATAAAGAACCTCAATCATATTTTATTTTTCATTTTTTTACTGTGCTATGTTTTCTGTGTAATGTCTGCTCCTCAGATGTGTTGTTTCTCTTGAATCTGGCTCCATCAGATATGTTATACCTGTCGACTGCACTGGAATTTACAGGCCCACCTGCCTCATTCAGATGGTTTTTTTTAGTTATATATCACACTCTGTAATTTGAAAATGGCGCTGGACTGTTATCCATGTCTGAAATCTCATGTAATAGACAGTATTGGAAATGAGCTGCGGGATGTGCTGTTGTAAAATTACATGCGTGACTTACATAGCCCTGTAGCTGAATTCTCCGAGCAAATGACGGAGCAGCGAAGTCAAACATTATCATTCACGGGCTGTGTTCAGGAGCAGTTTTCAGGTGAAAGCAGGAAATGTGTTGGGCTAGAACATGCCTTTGATAAGTCTCAGTGACACATCTCCTCAATGGCTTCCCCCTGTACTCCCTAGCTGTCCCTGCTTCCCCTCTGTCATTGTGTTACCATTTCACTGTCTGTGGTCCACATTTTCACCAGTCAAACGATGATAAGATGCCACATTTTAAGAAGTTTGAGCTTCAGACACTGCAAGTAGGCATAAATTTAAATAAGATAATAACTGCACAGCACTTTTCTTAAATAAAATGTTTCGCACCCATTAGCTCTTGTTGCTTAGTTTCCTTCCCATTGCACCTGTCAGTTAAAGGTACAACCTGGGATCCAATCAAATGTGCATAGTCTCTTTAAGGGCGCATGCAATTCAATCAAAACAGACACCACCATTTCTTTGAGTGTTGTCTATTTTATTGTTAACAAGTAAACATTTCCTTTCTAATGTATTCTTTTCATTGTAAAATAGAATACCATAAGCCCTTAAAAGGATCAAACCAAGTTTGTTTGTTTGGGTCTGGGCCCACTCCTAGGGTCGTAAACCTTATAGTTGCAGCTCCCCTTGGCTGCTTCCCTGTTGGCTTCAGCACAAACAGATTTGTGCCAAATTGTTTCCAGGTGACAAGCTGTTGGCTTCTGAAGTCAAATGTGTGCGATCCAAATGGTGAATGTCATTTGTAGTCACATATGTGATTGTCACTACTGCTAAGATTTTACAGTCGCGAAAGTGTCAAGCCATCAGTGTCTGTGTGCGACAGACGTGCTGAAAAACAGCGGCAGAACGCTCTCAGGAAGTACAGGGTCGCAGGGTTCATCTGATGAGAGTGTTGAGAGCAACAGAGCTGGAAGGGAACTGTGGATCAGTCTCATTCCCTCCAGTTCCAGACACACTGGTCCTCACTTATCATGTTCAAATGTGGAAATTATGACAAGTCTCAAGTGTGATTCAAGAAACATTCTATCATTGCCTAGTAGCGCAGAAATATCTTCCATGGTAGGTAAATCTGATGGTTTATGTTTCATTTATATTACCTTCCGTATATAGGCCGAAATACAGGGTATCGTAAATACATGCGTATGCTTAGACTACACACCATTAAGAAAACATACTCTAATGTATTTTAAAAAACTCTGTAGAGATTTATGATGTTACAGTGCTCTTTTGATTCACTCAATTTGTACTTATGAATATTGAGATTTGACATGAAATTAGATTTTAGCCCATGACCACTAGCAAAATGTTGACTGCCGATGAATGCACGCGTTACAGAGAATGAACTGCACCATCGGAAAATGGCTGGAAAAGGGATCCATTATCGGTGTGTCTCCTCTCTGTGCTTTCACATGTGGAAAGGAATCTTTGTATCACTGCTGTGGAATTGGTGCATGGAAGCACCTAGTAAACACAGCTGAAGTCTGAAGTCATTGCTGTTCTGCAGTGATTAATGTCTGAAAATTCTGTTTTTGTTGTTTTACAAGTAGTTTGAAATTGGCTCAATTTGTGATGTCACAGCTGCATATCCTCATTTGCATATCCTCTTCTGATAACGTGACCTACAGGCTTGCATTCACGAACATTAAGACTGTTTTGTTTTGTGTACTTCCACTATGCAAAACAGATTTTCAATTCAGTTCAGACAATTTAAGTGGGATGGACAGTCACCTGTAATGCCAGCCAATCAGGGGCTGTAGTTCATTAATATAAATGTATGAATGTGTTGTGCCATCTCAAACATGATTAAAATATTTATGTTTTGCATTTTTTTTTGAGGGTGATTTGACAATGAAACTGAAATGACCACAAGATAACTTTTTGTAGCATGGAGCTGGTTGGCATCAATTGAACCCAGATAAATTGAAATTATCATATGCGACAAGTCATACAATATATTATCACATAATATCACATGACTTGAAATTATCACCAGAGGTTTGCAATTACAATCAACTTGTGCTGAACATCATTGCTGTGTAGTGTCACATATCATAAACAGCTTTAGTATGTGTCTCTGTCTCCGGGGGTTGAAAATTGTGTTTTCTTTTATTTTTTATAGACTATGAAAAAAAAGTCTTGCTGGTGCTAGATTCAATGAAACATACTTAGACTGGGATGCAGTCAGTTGTGCGTTGTTTAGCTGCCCTCATCGGGGTAGCGTTGGGAAGCCAGGTAGAGATGAGGGTTTGACACACTGGAATGCCACCTCCCCCAAAGCTGGTAGAAATTCACTTTAAAAAAGGGCCATACTTGTTTGTAATGGCAGTAAAATAAACCCCAGCGCTTTTACCGCTGCTTGTTAAGCTCCCTGATTTCTGCTTCTGTCCAGGAGTCATTCCCAGTTAAGCAGTCATGTGTGTAACTACTGTGTGTGTCTTCGATGTGTCTTCCCCTGTTAATTGCTGTGATCCAACTGAAACTCACTAAGACGGCTAACTGAAAGCCAGCGAGGATGTTACATGCTTTGTAAGTGTTTATTTTCATTGCCTTTTGATTTTTATTGCCTTTTGGCCGTCCTTAACCTCTCATAAAACTGGACACTCAGCATGACATTAATGCAGCACAAACGTCTAGCATGATATAAAGTGACCTGCAGCTCATTAGTGTCGCAAGAGAAACTTTCAGTGATACAATTTCAGTGTATACGGGGTGTGGCTGTTAAATAACGAGACTGGGTTTATGTAATTCGAACCACAGCGTGTATGCGCAAACCTAGTGGTATGCATTGACCAACCATGTGGTAAAAATTGACCAATGGTCAAGCATAAACAACCCCTGAAGGTTTCAAGACACTCGCGTATTCAGCATCGCTTGAAGTAGATGTGTTTTTCTGATGTGTCATAAAAATGCTCGGTTCAAAAATCGAGCATCACATCAGTTTGACATTTTTGGTGACATTGAACAAAACGGCTACCGAGTCTTTTGTTTTCTTCATTAAAACTGAATTGCAGCATTAGTCTCATTATTTAATAGCCACACCTCGTATGTGCCAGAATACTTAAAGAATGGGAATGAATCAGGAGTAAACTCTGTAGTGTTTTTCCCCCCATTGGAAAGTCACAATAGTGGTGAGCTGATGGCGTGGGCCTGGCGGGGCTGTGCTGTAGGGCTCTGTTCACAGTCTGAGCGGTCTAAGCAAGAGCAGTGGGATGCGCTGTAGTGTGTTTTTTTATCATACCTCAACAGGTGGCCCCAGCAGGAGACCATATTGGCATCCCTCCACCGGAGGACTGAATTACAGGCCTTAAACCCCCGGCCTCAAAAAAGCTCCTGGCCCTCCACATATAAAAGCCAGCAAAACACAGAGAAAACTGCCAACAATATCATTGAATGAGGAAATGAAAAACCACAGGGATTCACAGGAGAGAAACGGTGAAGGTGGGCATTTTTTTAAGCAGGCAGGAGCAGGTGATTTGATTTTTGTGTGATCTGAGGCTCTCAGACATTTCAGAGCCGCCATCTCCCACCTTTCATCCTCCCTGGGTCCGCCGCAGTGGGTCAATATGTGCCATACGCTGGGGCCAGTGGCAACCAGCTCCTCTGGCTAAGGTTTTGCAAAGACAGCCTCAGTATGGAAATTCACCATTTAATAAAAAAAAAAACTCTGAAGTTGTGGTATATACTGACAATCTGTAAGGTGAGAGAATTGCTTTGAGTAGTGGCTGGTCTACAACTTTCTACAACAACAACTTTCATTTAATCCAATTATTCCATTCAAGCATTAATTCCACCTCTCTTGCTTTGACTCTTATGACCTTGCAAAAACAGAGATTGGTGGCAGTCATGTTCTAAAATGACACTATAGCCTGGATTCAATGAGTATTTCCTTTTCACAAAGTTTGTTCAATACATTACTAAGAAAGACTCCCACATAATTCCTTCCAGAGATGAAAAAAACTTCATATAATTAGTTTGGAAGGCTGAAATTTTGAAAAGAGTATTTTCTTTTTGTCATAAAAGTATGTCCAATGTGCAACGTAAATGTACATTTTTAACAGGTTTAACCCAATTAACTATAAGTGAAACTTTCAGCAAGTGCCTAAATTAATGTGCCACAGTGTGCTTGTGAGGAAAAAGACAGCTTCAGGACTTTCGGCTCCTTTACTCACGTGCGAAAGTCGAGCACAAATGTGCGTTTGAATACAGGCCTCTGCAGGCACAACGGCGGAGCCATCCATATCAAAGGTTGTCTCATCTGTTCGACCTATGAGCGGGATGGTTTTCTCATTAGGAGGAGAAGTGTCTCTAAAGAAGCTCTGCTCCATGTGACATGTGTATATTTTTCCTTGGTTAGCTCGCAGTTCTCATTAGACGCACATATTTTCATGCGGACGAAGCAGCACTGACACATGACTGGCATTGCACAGCTCATTTAGTCTCATGTTTCTTCCTGTCCTGATGGAAATCGTTCTGATCAGACATTCCAAATATTGGATCATGCTCGCATCCATTACTAAAAAGGTATTTTTTTTTTGGTATTGTTTTTCACATAGGCCAAATTTGATCCACTCTCAGTATCACTGACTTTGAGTTGTTGACTTCAAGCAAAAAAAAAAAAAAACAAACAACAGGGAAAGTACCAGATACCAAGGTTGCAGTTGAGATTTTTCTGCACTGAAGATATCAGCGTGACCCAGAAAAAGTAATTACTTTGAGCTCAATATAACACTTACACAGTTCCCCTGGCCTGTCCGAGCAGTGATTTCAATGTGCACGGTGGATATTTCCACTGAGCCCGTCACACTCCCGATATAACGATCCAATACAGAGTGATTAGCAGACTTTTGGATGGCTCTGGTCGATATATTCTCCTGGCTGCAAGGGAGTTTCAGTTTGTGGAACAAGATGGAACAATACAAATGGAACATATTGTATTTGGAGACATTCCTGAAGTCATTCGCCAGACATGGAAATCACCAGCAGGCTCTACAAAGGTAACCTGTGCAGCAGCGCCTTTGATCCCCGCCGAAAATACCTCAGGAGTACGGCCTGGCTCAGCGCATCCCTGCCACCCCGCTCTAAATTCAGGGGATTTAAGAGTCTCCTACGTGGAAGAGAATGTTTTATGAGTTTACAACACCTTTGCGATGTCTGCTCGCGTTCCCTGAATCCTGCTTCCTCTAACACCCCACCCCTTCCCTCACCAAACACACTCCCCGTCTCCGCGCATGAGTTGCATCTTCTTTAAAAACTCAAGTGTGTAACAGATTTTTGGAGCGCACACTGCAGTGAAGCACCCAGGGTCTTGCATCCCTACCAGATGCTTCATTCATTACACAACAATTTCTGTTGTTTTTTTGCACAAGCAGGCAGTTTGTTTTGAAACGAATTAACACCATGAAAATTATGGCAGGTTTTTTTTTCTTGTACAGCTGAAAAACAAAAAAAAAGTCTCCAGATTTTAAACGGGGAAGAAACTTTGATCGCATTCCTAAACCAATTTTGACCAGATAACATCCTGGGCCACCCTGTTCGACAGCGAGCAGGAACTGAAGAGTGAGCTCCACTTCCTTTTGGTAGGGCCTGTGCCTCACATTCAAAGGAATGCGGCGTGTCTTTGTGTGGCTATACGTGTGAACCACGGGAACAAGCCTTCATTCAAAGGGCTTGGAGCGTTTAAGTGAATAGCGTGTGCATTGAAATGACCTTGGTTGGAGGCATTGTAGCATGTGGCAAGTAGGAATTGGTTACAGTGAATAGTGCTCGCACGGAGAAAAGGCACTCCAAAATGGCAGTGTTTGAACTTTTCTGTGAAACAGAACTGTGTCTGCCTCTTATACTAACCCTGGCTAGCCTTCTTCAAGTTCAGCAAAGTTGTTAAGATATTGGCTGAATGTTATTAAGAATCATGTGCAGTATGTCTGCGGTTGTAATGTAAAATAAAGCATAAAAAAAAAAATATAAATTAAATAAACAAATATAAAAAAACTAATGTGTGGAAAAACATTATGAAGTATTGAAAGGGTTTGGGTTGAGCTTATAACTGCAGCCTCGGCTCTGTGAACGTTCCTTGTTTACTATGGATGCATCTTCACTGCTCTGTTTAGAAAATTGAATCATAAAGCTTCAGCAATCAATTTTTATTTTCAAATCTATGACAGCTTTTTTGTGAGGAATGTCACCCTTATTGGCCAATTGAAACGATTGAAACTGCTATCCCAATATCCCCTCTTGGAAGGAAGTGGACGTCAGAAAGATGTTCAGGTAGCAGAGAGTTTTATAAAGAGTTACCACATGACCAAATTAACAGTCCCGTCCGATGCCTCTTAGCCGTCACGTGCTTATGGGTTCATTTGCATAAAAAGGATCGTACCTCGCACTCTGGCACAGGGTTTGTTTGACTCCCCATCATTCCCTGAATATATGTGATAGTAAACCTGAAACAGGTGCTGTTGGGAGGTGAGGGGAATCTCCATGGCCACATGCTGGGACAGCCCTGCCTTCCATTGTGTTTGGAAGTTTGAGTTTAGAGCATTCTTTCCTGGCCTCTGGCAACAGCTTCAACCCCCTATTCTGAGGAATTTATATCAGAGATGTCTTATTTTGGCCAAGGTTGACTTATTCTAAAATCATAATCTTGAAGGGCCATTATAATGTCTGTCATTAATTTCAATCAATTGATCATTTTTGTTTATATGTGCTTATATTTGTCATTTGTCTAATTTTTGTTCTATTTTCTTGTTTGTGAAAGTTTGTGATAGCTTTTCGGTTCAGTGCTTGTTTTTTTTTTTTTTGCATCCGAGTTTGAAATTGAGAAGGCAAAATTAAAATGCTTCTTCAGGCTTTGTATCATGTTAAGACCGCCAGTGTTTCTGTGACCCTGCGTTCCTTAAGTCCATTCTTCTGTTGTAAACAGATGAACAAAGGTCCTCCAGAATGTTGCACCAGTATGTTCTCTTGCATATTTTAACAAACACGAGCTTTGAAAGTTGGTAAGTAGATATTCTCAGTACATCTAAGAGGCATGCCTCTGCTTTGAGCCGTGCATTTCATGTTGTTTTGTGTTGCTCTGGCTCTGCTGATGCTGATGTATTTGGGAGGTAATTTGATAAACAAGCCTAAAATTGTCAGAATTGATCCAATCTGAGTGCTGACACTTTGACTTTAACATTTAGATGTAATGTTGGCCTCACACTGCGTTTTTTCGTTTACTTCAAAGGCATGTGAAAACCAACACGCCTCTCGCTTAAGTTTGTTGTTCGAAGAATGGGAGAAAATACAATGATTTTTCAAATCGAATAGCCACTCGGATTTCAAAACAAGGTTTTGGCAAGCACATTTTGAAGGAAAAAGGGAGGGAATGTGTTCTGGATCATTACTTTAAAAAAATGGAATAACTTTGGATGCGTTTGGGGTGGGTTCCTTCTTTTAACGTTATCCTAAATAGGTCAGCTCAAGGCATTGGAACAGTTAATTTATTTTTCAATATTTAATTGATAATATGAGTAATTACTGTAGTTAGATGAAGCATAAAAGCAGACATATTTCCCACTCAGTGATTAGGTGGCAGTTGCTCTGAAGCAGGATATCTTTGTTCCAGACTGAGGCGATTGGCATTTTTCCTTTAATCCTCAAAGTTTTCAAAACAACATTTATGCTAAATGTTAGCACTGTCGCTAGATATGGGGGGGGGGGGGGGTGGGGGCGTAATCCTTTCTCTTTGATTACATGTTCTCTTTTTAAGTGTTTTTATTATTGGGATTTGGTTTGGGGAAATTGATCACAAAAGTGGGACTGAGGGGAACACAAATGTATGTTTACTTGTGGATTTACTGAATATTAATGAAGTGTCCCCTTACGGAAATAGATATGGATATAGAAAAAAAAAAGTTCTGAAAATAGCAAATGACCCTTGGGGTCCAATAGGATGGGCTGGTCATAAGACTGAGATGTGGTAAAACACATTGTTGGTGTTGGGAAGTCTGGGGATTGAGAGCGCAGTGGTGCCCCCTATAGTTTGGATTACTGCACTGCAAGAGTGAAAGTGTAACAATATTTAGTTTTAATGGTTGCTCTTTAAAAAAAAAAAAAAATCTCTGCTTTTGCCATCTGTGATGAAAGTGACATCAAAACAGTATTTTAACGAATCCTTTCTTGATTGAAATGTGATACATTACAGTGTAACACCATTCCCTCACAATGTATGATATGAAATGTGAACCCACTACTTCCATTTCATTACCTCCACTCATAATGTAACCATGAAATCTATGTCCACCGGCCGAGCCGATCATCAGCAGAGTGTGTCAGGCGTAATTTCACATCTTCTCCACTGGTGGCTGGGTTTCTGCGGGAATCATCTCCGCTCTCCCTCCTGGTTTTGATTTAGGGTGAGACCACCCAAAAGGGGATCACTATATCTCACAAGGGGCACAGAGACCTGGTAGGATCACTGGCTTCGGGCTCCAGTCAGACTCCTGTCCTGGAGGGGTGCAGGATTCGCTGGGGTTTTGAGGTATTCCGGCTTCCGATAATGAAATTACATGTATCAATTTATATTACACTTCAGCTGGAATTCGCATGTAGGATTCCACCAAATCAGACTTTACATCAGCGCCCACCATTCCCACTATGTAATCTTAGATTTGTGTTCACTCTCACCAGGATACAGTCCCTTTAATGTGCGGGCGGATAAAAAAAATGAAGGTTCATGTATGTAACCACCATAGTCAGTAATAAACCAAAAGGGAAAACTGGCTCAAACTGTGATTAAAGTATGTATTCAGATATGATTCTTTCCCTCTCACAGTGACACTCAAAAAACATGGAATAGTGTGTACCTGTATGGAATAGTGTGTACCTATGTGGAATGTAGCACCTTTTCCTTCCAGAGCATCTGTTGAAACTCCCCATCATATCATTGCAATGCCGTGAGAAATGGGTCTGAAGTCTCTTAGCATTCTCCCCTGAGCCTTCCCTCTCAGTGGATTGCTCTGCTGACCGAGGGCGACTGTCTGTTTACCAGAATGTGCTGTGCAAGTCTGAACTCTGCTCCAGCAAAGCTTTTCACAGAGCTGGTGATTGGCAGCGCCGCATTGCTGCGCTTCTAAGACTGACACAGTCTAGCGCCTGCCTTGGCTCGGTTTGGGTCAGACTGAATGAACCACAGTTTAGCAGAGAGAGGCCATGGCCCATGTAGTGCTACTAGTGAATGAAATTTTTCAAAGTAACGTTTTAAGTAAAACTGGCTCCCAGCTCGAGTAGTGTTTAGTGGGAAAGGCTGTTCCTTTCTCTGTTATTCATTTATTGCACACACACACACACACACACACACACACACACACACACACACACACACACACACACACACACACACACACACACGCACTCACACACACAAATGTTTGTTGTTTTTATGATGCATTTATGTGTGAGAGTGGATGTGCGTGTGTGTTTGTTGTGGTGTTGGTGGGTTGTGGGTGGGTGGGTGGGGGGTGTTCCCTGACCTTGAGCTGTCCCGACGCTGGACATCTGGAAGCCAGATGTCATGGCAGTTACTGAAGCGCACAGCTGAGAGGCAGTGGCTTTATTTGGGGAACTACCCTCGCTAATTTCTGTTGTTTGGATAAATGTGCAAACAATTAACAGGGTTTTCGAATCTAGGATCCGAGTCTTCAGCATTTTTCTCTTTGCACCATCTTATTGAAGCATCAGATACAGGCACTGAGCTGATTTTTAAAGATTTTAAAGTGTATAGTCTCAGTTTTGTGTTTTTCCATTTAAAACATCTAAACAGCTAAGGAAAGAGTTTCTAAAGGAAATCCCAAATCTGTAGTAGCAATATTATAATCAGAGAAGTGTTTTTCATTCTTCAGACAATGGCATTTTTCAAAATTATCTAGCTAGCTTCCAGACATTCCACAGGCATTTTTCAAAATTATCTGATTTTATTGCTATGAAATTAAATTTTACACTATGCAAAAAATTCCTCTGCACCTGCATCCTGCCTTATTCATCTTAGGAAAGTCACATCTGAAAACTTTTAAACCTCCAAGGCCTCCTCAGCGAAGTGGTTATGAGTTGTGATATTTGCCGACAACATTATTTGGTGACAAATTTGTGAGAAATGAGAGGCCTTTTCTGGACTCTCCTCCATTAATCAGTGGTTACTGCTCGCAGCGTTCACTGTGTGGGCAACAGCGCCCCCTGTGGCCAAAGTAGATGTCCAGCAATTAAGTTAGCAGCACCTGCCAGTTCAATACATTTCAATCTCTGGCTTACACACACGACAGGCATAAGCAAGGCATTAGGGCAGATCGTTCTCCAAGTGTCTGAGCGGCATCAACAGGCAGCGCGGATCAAAGCGGGCCGCTTTTGACTTTGAAAAGTGCATTTGTCAGAAATGGAGAAAAGACAGTGCTCTCTAAATTTCCCTCCAAGATTAGCCTCGGAGAAAGAGACGCTTCCAAAATAACAAGCATGACATCATTTCGCCTTGTCCACCTGGAGAGGGAGATTTAATGGCTTCTCCAGACTCCCAGCTAAATATCACCTTTTGCTTAGGCCTCTCAGAAGCTTTTCTTCCCTGTCTTTGCTCTGTCATTAGCCAAGCCTTGAACCTACTGGCAAATATACACATTTAAATCACAGAACTCGCATAGTATAAATAACAAATCCACTTAAAGGAGTGAGGGACAGTGTTGCGAATGGTCCAATGATCCGCTTAATTATTTAATGAGCTCATCAAATCCAATGGTAACAAAGTAGGAATATGAGCCGGAAAAATGGAGATTCCGATCTTAGCCGTTGTCACAACAGATCACTTTCGCGTTCGGAAAGGTGGCATTCCTGTGGCATTGGTAATTATGTCACATGCGAGACCTTACTTCACCCCCCAAGTAATTAAAAAAAAAAAAACCCTTCAGGTTTTACGTGTCTCCTCAACTTCTCACGTGCTCTCGTTTCCTCTTCCAGGTGTTTTTGACAATTGCTCCCACTCCATGAGTGAGAAAGGATGGACCGTGGGGATTCAGACGGTGGATCCGGTGGGGAAGAGGGATGCACGGTACTTTTTCACGCTGCGCACCGACCGCTCCCCAAAAGCCACCACCATCATCGGGCACCAGCGTTACCAGCCCAACACCTGGACTCACCTGGTGGCCAGCTACAGCGGGCGCAAGATGGCCCTGTACGTGGACGGGGCCAAGGTGGGCGAGAGCGGGGCCCAGTCCGGCGACCTCTACAGCGCCTTCATGAGCACCTGCCGCGTCCTGCTCCTCGGCGGGGACCAATCGGAGCACAGGCACAACTTCAGGGGCCAGATAGGAGCTGTGATCTTGTGGGGGAAGCCGCGGTCGCAGGAGGGCCTATCCAAAGGCTACTCGCAGCAGAGCGACGAGGAGCAGCCGGTTCTGTCTCTCAGAGGAGACTTTTTTGGAGTGGAGAGGCAATGGACGGCCTACAAGGACAGCGGCCACCCGACTTTAGAGGTGGTCCCCGTCCCCAGCCGGGCTGTGGTGTCCCGTTCCTGCCGCCCCCCTGTGGCCTGACCATGTGTGACAACACGGACGTGGTCCTCAGCTACAACGACCACTGGGAGCTGCGGACCGGCAAACGTATCCGCTACAGGGTGGTGAACGTCTGCGACGACGACGGGGGCCGGCCTACAGTCTCCCAGCACCAGATACACCTGCAGCACCAGGCCCTGAGCGACGCCTTCCACCCCTACAACATCACCTGGGAGCTGAGCGTCCACACCGTGCGCAACTCCTCGCTCCGCCAGCGCTTCGTCCTCAGCAGCTGCCAGACGGGCAAAATCGGGAACCGCCACTGCGACCCCGAGTGCGACCACCCGCTGACTGGCCACGACGGGGGCGACTGCCTCCACCTGGGGCCCTGCTACAACTGGAAGAGGCGGGATGGAGTCTGCAACCCCGAGTGCAACAGCATCCGTTACGACTTCGATGACGGCGACTGTTGCGACCCCGAGGTCACTGATGTCAGCAAGACCTGCTTTGACCCCGAATCGCTGGACAGGTGAGAGCTGTTTTTTTTTTTTTTTTTACTTGCAATGGGATTTACAGGGTCAAATCAGTATGTGAGAAAGCCAAGTGCAGCACTAAAACACCTCAATCAAGCAGGTAAGTTCTTGCATGAACTCCATGATGATCTGAATCAAAGAGCTGGGTTTAAACAATGTGCACTGACACGACTGGCCACCCTTGAGGTAGATGCTTCAGAATAACACTTACAACCTTTAAAAACGTTACTACAGTCCAATTTATAATCATGGTGTATTACGAGTGTCTACGGAATGCAAACACAAAGCCAAAACTAACTTTTGTGTTCCATATCCATGAGGTTATCCTGTAAACATATTAATAAAACAGTAAATAAATAATTTGTATGCTGATCATCTGAATCTATTAGTAGCAGATTTCACAGAATAAATGCCCTCTACGAGTAATACCTCCCACAGAGAGCTTCACTGGTCACATGATCCTGTTCAGTAATACCACAAAAAGATTAATTGACTTCTAAAACTTGCTGTGAACAGAAACTGCATTTTGCTGGCAGATTGTCAGAACGGAGTGTTTTTTTTTTTCTTTATAAAGATTTAACTGAACTGGAGTCTTGAAACCAAGGTCGACGCAAGTGTTATTTCATTTGTCTTCCTGAGGGTGCCCTGTTCTACACAGCACAACAGGCACACAGAGTGAAAGCCCTGAAGCTGCTCTGACAAAGCCAGTGGAAGCAGGATAGACATCGGAGGCCAAAGTACACACTCAATGCGCTTTAAACAACAAAAACAGAAGTCCCGCTTCCACTCACCTTGACAGACAGGGCTGATCTGGGTGTTTAAGAGAGCGTATGAAGTCCTGCCATTTCTTTTCCCTTCTCCGTTTTAATGGTGCTCACACTGGTAGAAAATACTCTCAACTTTATCTCTTAAAAAAAAAAAAAAACGTTTTTGGATTTGATGGATTTCACAGATGTTACACAGAATAAAAAATAAAGCTTTGGTACGGACTAAGTTTGGGATATGTGTAAGGTGCATAGTTAAGCTCTGTATTGGTTAGACCTTAAAACTCACAGATTTAGTAAATCTTGCTTTAATCATGTTGCTTGTATTTATAAGATGTATTGCAGTGCAGCTTTTGTTCGGCATATTTTTATACTTTCTGAAGTAATATTCATGTGGAATATTCCCCTGTAAGAAACTCATAACTAAATTTCACCTGCAGATGGTCTGGACAGTGCTGAACAAATCCTCTCTATTAATTTATGTGATATTAATGACAGGAAAAAACTGATAGCTTTTTTAATGTCTTTTTTTTGCTGGGTTTCAGTTACTGAGAGCTGTAGATCGCTGTGCTTGTGCTTGGAGCGTAGCAGTCAGCACCCCCACAGCAGCCTGTACCAGGTGCCCCACGATCTGGCCCTCGGCGCCTGTATTGCAGCGGCCACTTCGGCCAGCTGTTGCCATTGTATGCCGAGCGGTGGAGGGGCCTTTTATTTAGTAAGCGGGTCCTGTGAGTTCCCTATCTGTGCTCAAAGAATTCCCGCAGAGATGAATTGGGCCCCAGTGATACATTTGGACAGGAGTCTGAAAAACTCTTGGCGGCGCGGCCAGTTGTTTTGCTCTTAGCTGCCGCGTATTAATCCTTTGAAGAGTACAACAGCAGCAGCGGAGCCAGGCCCCAAGGGGGATGGGAGGGAGTGCGGCGTTAGGGTGAGATGGAGTGGTAGTGGGGGGGGTTTGGGGTGGGGTGGGGTGAAGTTCTCAATCTCGGTAAGATCCTAGGTGTTCACTCTAAATGTAGTAAGTCTACCTCTTGCAGTTTAATTGCAGCGGACTGTCAGGTTGTGATTCAAATCTGCATTAATTTAGTCTGTTCAATCCTCCACCCCACCCCATACACACACACACCCACACACACATAGCGGAAGTGCTAACGAGGATGGGCACTAAAGTCGAATGAACCGAGGTCAGCCGTGTCTCTGGAGAATTAGCACCCAGAGGGACCTTTTCCAAGCTAGCTTAGGTAGAAGAGCCAAGCTCAACTGCCTGGGTCCAGGAGTCAAGGAGAATTAATGCATGAATGACATTTTGATGGCATTCGTACGATGCATTTTCAGTGATTTTGTAAAATGTATTTTTTATTTATTTATTTATTTTTTTTTTTAGTTTGGGTCTCTGGCCTGGGATTGCAGTATTTTTCCTGTTGGACTTCTTGTCCAGGTATTTGCAGCTGGGCAGTTGAAGACAGCTGCTTGCCAACTGCTGTCACTGCGCAAATTTGTTGTTCAAGCAGAAAGAACCAGCGCATGGGGAATTTCCAGATATGAAAAGATCTGATTTTGGCAGCAGCGTACTTCTGGGAGAGTAAAAAAAATGAATGAAGGGCTTTTTAGCCATTAAGGAGTGTTTTTTTCCGCTGCCAGAGAGGGGGAAGGTGCGTGATCGTGATTCCGTCTTCGTCCAGAGTGGCAGGACAGGCTGTTGATAGTTGAGCCTGGAGCACATACCGAACGTTAGCGGTCCTGTAAAAGACAAAAAAAAAAAAGATACGCTGGTAAAATTCCAACAGAGAAAGAGTAATATGTCCAGACAGAGAGATTGGCAAATTCACACTTTCCCTCAGTGTTCTCCTTCCAATATTCAAGTCATTACTTTTCCTTTATCTCCAACGGTGAGATGAAAATTGCAGCTGTGCATTAAAAATTGGAAGTGGGGTTATAAACCAAAATTACAGATATGATAAATGAATATATAAAATAGATTATCATACTCCGGTCAAAAGGACTGCAGAACATTGAGATAAATGACATACATGTGTAGTATTTCTTGTTTATATTCCTTACATTTTACAATGACGTTTTTGTCAACTGATCATTTTCTTCAAACTCCTCTGATTCTGAATTTTATTGGAAGTAATGTTGATCAATAATCATAATTGTGATATGTTTGTAATTAGTCTTTACTCAGGGATTTTAATAATATATTCCAATACCGCAGTTTAGATTTAATCAGCCGGCCTGAAAAGCACTTTTATCTGAGAAAGGCACTCAGCGGGCAGTTTTTGTTGAAATGTCACATAATCTGTCAAATTTAACTATAATTTGACAAGTAACACTGACAGGATTTGCTCATTATATAGTTTTAAAAGGGTTTTATGAGGTCATCTTATGAGAAAACTCTAATGACATGACCAGTGGCGGACTTGGACACCTTGCAAACCTTGTTTTTAGAATTACTGAGTGATTAAAACAAAATAAAAACCTTTCTAATCACAAAGACTTCTGGCAGTGATTTTTTTTTATTACATGTGGGTAATGGGACATGTTATGGAAATTATTTAAACGTAGTGGAACTTGTCCAACTAGAGTATTAAAGCCACAACATACATACTGAGAAAAGAAGTCTTGCGGTGACTTCCAAGACTTTATTTATGAAGATGTATGTGGAACAATCACTGCCTATTCCATATGCATGGTGGACGCACACACTGACAGATTTTCTCATACAAAAATATTTTCAGATCTAGTGCTTAAAGCAAGGCTTATTTGTTTATTTACCTGTGGCTCAGGTCTTTTAATAGATCTTAGTGAAGGTGTATGAATTGAAAAACTAACCACAGTTATTAGTTTACCACTTATGTTCGGGGCATGCCTACATGGAGAGAAAGTTTATTTATCTAAGACTTTCAGGCTGAAAATTATTTATTCAGAAATGCTGTATTCTTGAGCCAGGAGAGAGAGAGAGAGAGAGAGAGAGAGAGAGAAAAAAAAAAAAGTTTTAAGTCTGCATTATTTGTCTTGGCAGCTAGCACCTCATCTGAAACCATAAGCTAGAAAAAAACAAGATTACATGAGACTCTTAAGGTCTGTGGCTTGTTATCTCTCAAAAGAAAACCATTTTGTGGAATTACTTAATTACCCAAGTTTCCTCGTTATTTTAAACGCTTGGTGAAAAACTGTCAAACTTGTGTGGAGGCTGAACAGGGGTGTACCTGCAGAATTGAGAGAGAGCGCGAGAGAAAGAGAGAGGTACCATTGGAAACGAGGAGCTTGAAAAGTCTACCTCGCTGGCCAATGATTTTCTCATGTAGCGTGAAGGCTTTGGCGGGAAACTGTGCTAGAAGACATGGTTTTTTGCACGTTTTTTCCAAGCATGCCACAGTCAGGAGAGGAATGTAGGTTTGGGCACCCACTGGTGAGCGAGGAAGACTGGCAAACCATTGCTCAACACCCAGCCCCCTTCCCCCCTGCTGCGATGGAGGGAAAAATGCTGGTTTTTCTATTTGTTTTACTTCCCTTCCATGGCCACCGCCTGCTTCATGTTCCATAAGGAGGAGCCACAGTGAGTTACTGGGCTGAACTGTGAGGAGGCGGCCATCCAGGGGTCAGGGGTCAGGGGTCATGACTGAGCCACGCATGCGCTACTTCCCCTTAGCCCCTTTGCCTTAGCCTCCCTCTGACCTGCTAAACTTCTACAGAACAGCTTTTAAAAGCACATAAAATTCCCACAAAGAGAACATGTAACATTTCACTTAATACATACAAGATGATAGAGAGAAAAAAATATATAAATGTATGCATTATGATAAATTCTCATCTGAACCTTTATTTGGCTTTTGGACTTGACGAAGAGATTTATTGGATTGGAAAACTTAGGCAGATTGGCAAACAGTTTGCTTGTTTAATAAAAAAATATGCAAGATAGACTCGGTCGATTCTCAGGTGGAACTCGTCCAAGAAACAGTAGGTGGTTTAACTAATGGGCTAGACTCTCTGGCAAGTTATTTAAGGGCATTAAGGCGCAGACCAATTCAAACGAATGGGCAACGGATAGGTAGTACACAGGCTTCCCAGCTATCAAAGCAAATGAGAAAAATGACATGTGACATATTCCAGTATCAAAACAAGTTAACTTCACACATCAAAGCTGTTCTATGGCAATTTATCACAGCTGGGAGTGGAGGAAGAGAGGTTTCATGTACCCCTACCAAATAAAACAATTAGACTTCAAAAATCTCTGTAAGCCCTGTTTTCAGCTACCCTTGAGTGGTTGAAAATGATCACATACTTGGAAAAACAGAACCAACAGTAAACGGAGATGCCATGGTGATACCGGAAAGTCTTTGTCAGAACCTATTCTCACACAAATGCGCACAGAAATTTCATTTGCTCGTACGTCCATCAGGGTGCAGCGCTACTAACTCAAAGTGGAGGGTGGACCACACTGCGGCTAGATTGAATCAAACCAAAAAGTTTATGTTACTCACACCTTTTGTGAGAGTGAAAGTCCAGATTTATACGTTTAATTTGGGGAAAATGGAAAATAAAACAAAGTGCCAAGGCTAAAGTACCTTTCAAAATGGCATATATCCGATGCAGTTATATCCACATGCACTATATACATTACACACCCACATTCTGTACAGAACGTCCTTGGGACGCAGCAATTGCAAATCCAGAATAAGAAAACATTCTTGGCAGCCCGAAGCTCTTTCATGTCTTTCCAAAAAATCTGTGTCTCTCAGAAAATTTGATGGGATCAGGTCACAAGCTGCTCAGCCGGCTCTCCTGAATGAATTCGTCCTTAAATACATGTTAATGGCTTTCAGAAAACCGATTTACTGCTGCACCGCAATTAATATTGTGTCAAAGAAATTTAGTAAAACTGAGGTTGCAGATACTTTACACATTGGAGGGTGGAGAAGAAATACACAGTAAAATGACAGAGAACACAATGGCAGACTGAAAAAAATCTGCAGTGAGGTATAAATAAAATCAGGTAAAACAATAACCCACATTTGAGCTCCCTGATTTATTAAAAACAAATTCCAGTTATGATGCCCAAATATTATATATATATATGTATAGGATATAGCCTTACAGATGAAGTTGGCATTTAGTATTGAGGTGGATTACTGTACTAGTACTAATTTGTTGATGGTTTGATAATAGTGTTGTATAGTACATGAAAAGGCCCCTGTATGACTGTGACATAGAAGCTTTCCTATTTGGAGTGCTCGAGATGGTCAGGCCTTGTATCCCATGAGCCTCGGCGCCTACAGTCTTTTTATGGCTTGGTGCTGCAGAGGATTGGGACAGGAAAGCTGTCAGGTTGATGTGGAAGTCACGTTTTACTGATTTAAGTATTTTGGGACGTGTGTGTGTGTGTGTGTGTGTGTGTGTGTGTGTGTGTCTGTGTGTGTGTGTGTGTGTGTGTGTGTGTGTGTGTGTGTGTGTGTGTGTGTGAATGGATAATCCACCGCCCTCTCTGATGTCTCCCCTCTGTTTTAGTGTTCCTTGTAAAAAGGCAAACCTCACTTTAACGTTTCCCCTCATGTGCCTCCCTGTCAGAGGTGTTTTGGCTGTCAGCATCCCGGCCATCCCCTGTGCGACCAGCTCTTTGGGCTTCCTGGGATGTGGAAATCCAGACCAGAGACAACGCTGGTGCTGTTTGTTTTGAAAGAATAACAAACAGGGGAAGAGCTCTATGTAAAGACATCGCGCACTCGGGGCCCTAAATGACAGCTTTATGTTTGTGGTTTAAATGTATGAAAATAATCATATTTATTATGGAACATTATTAAACAAAACATCCTCATCCATATTTTGGTTCATTGTTTCTTCACAAGATGAATAAACAAAGTTTCCTAAAAAAATATCCTCAGCTGTCCTTAAGAAGCAGGGCATCTTGTGATTAAATGTCTGATTCTATTAGGGTATTATTTTTTAGAGTTTTTAGAATGCATGTTCACATTTTTATTGCTGCGTATCGCATCGTTGTGCTAACTGATGGCAATATTGTTGGGAGCATGTGAAATTATTTGTGTTGGATCAATGCTGAGAGATGGAGGGGCGAGCAAAATTACTGTCAGACGCTGCTATGACTGTGAACTGGAAGCCCAATAACGGCATCACACCTTCGTTTTCTTTCTTCGTTTTGCTGGTTTTCCATGGCAGTCAGAAACGATGAAGGACGAAGTTAGATATTTATCTACATCCAGTACGAACTTAATAAGTTCTTCATAATACATAACCATTAAGTAATGTAACATATGCAGATATGGCCAGTCATTTGTTCCCTGGGTTTCAGATATGCTGTGGGCCTTTATATCACCTGCTGTATTTTTATCAATACCAATGTGTATTCGTAGACCAAACACTAATGGGAAATTGGTTTCCTCTCTCATAAGCATGTTGCTTGGCCTCCCAGGTGTCTCATTCAGCTGCAGCTCCTGTCCTTGCTCCAGTCAGGCCTGGATTCAGTCATCGATTGTCCTTTTGATTTGCAAATAAACATTTTATTTCATGCTTTTCTTCATAAGTTCTGCAATTACAGACATTAAATGAGAAAAAAAATAAATTCAGATCTGTGGCAATATATAAATATAAAAATGTTAATTCAAGCATTAAATTATATTTTTATATATATACACACACACACACGCACTTAAAGAGGATAAGTGTGATTGATTGAGTCCCAGCATAGGTAAAGATGCCGTTTTCTCTTCGTATGCCAGCAATGCCAGCTGTCCCGGGGTGCTGGGTGATAGCAGTCTATCTGTTTTCCTGCCCCAGGGCCTACATGAGTGTGAAGGAACTGAAGGACATCCTGCAGCTCAGCAGTACAGACACACTCAACGTGTTCTTCGCCAACAACTCCGTCCGCGAGGAGCTGGCGGGCGCAGCCACCTGGCCGTGGGCGAAAGAAGCCCTCAGTCACCAGGGTAAGATGCTCCCTGTGCCCTTACTGTAGCAACAGCCTGAACTTGCAAAACAGTTATAATCTCTGACTACCCTTACTATTACTTAGGCTGTGCATAATTGGTGTCTTTACAGTTAGCTTTCATTTGCTGAATTTTTTAACCAATCAAAAGCTTTTGTGCCTGAAAATAAAATGCAACGATTTGTTTATGTCAGTCAGGTACCAGTACCATTGGGTAACCCTCAGCATTCCTGTTTCTCATGATCTCCTTGTGATTCCTGTCCGGCACAGCTTTCATTTTTCACTGTAGAGCTGTGCCATTTTCTCTCAGCAAGACCCCTGGCAGTGCCTTTTTTCCTACATGGGAATAGCATTAAAACACAATTTCCATTTGTGCACCTCTTAAAACTATGCCACATTTTATTCATTTATCCGGCTGTTATTGTTTCTTAGAAGTTAGCCTTTGAATGGGTATTTAATTGCATCCTCAGAGTCCAGAAATGCAATATTTCTCACTAATTACCCGTTGGCAGTGGATCTGGCTCGGTTTCCTTATGATTCGGTCAGGTAACATGCCATTCGCAATGTTTTTGAAATGTTTACACACGCAACCCATGATACGTACAGTCCAGTGCTGACTGGGGCAACAGGGGGTTTCTTTGTATTCATTTGCTTTAAATCCATCTTCGACCAAGTAGGTGTTGCAAAACAGATGTTAGCTTCTTTCAGAGGTGCTTTTTTCTTTTGCAGTCCACCTTCGCCTGAAAAATTCTGCCAAAAGACTTCAAAACTAGGAAGGAGGTAGCCCATCTCAGGCTCTCTGTTTTAACCTGAGAAGGTGATTAAATATTATATTAAAATCTCACAGTGTTACACTGCGATTTCAAAAAAAAAAACAAGCAAAACACATACAGTTGAAACCAGTGGTGTAGCCCATAAGAAATTGGTATAAGAGAGGACATGAGTATTTGAAGTATACTACCCTAAATATTTTTAGTACAATAAAATGCAATATACTCGCCTCTTGCCTAATTACCATAAATACAATACAATACAAATACCATACAAACTTTTATAAGCTACCTTTGCCAGTGAGAGTGTTTCCAGTCATGCAACTTAATTATCCGGATACTGGTACTTCAGTTTGCATGTTATATTTGTGGTAACAAATTAATACACGCACCACATGGAAACGGACTGTTTATTTATTTTGTTTAACCTCTGTTTTAGCAGGAAAGTCCCACAGAGTTAAAGCCTGTATTTTGCTAAGGAGACCTGTTTGTGAGATACAGAATCCGAATGTGGCTCTCTATCAGAGCAATACAGTCACAGCCTGGTGGTTTGAAGTCACTCGTCGGAAGCCAAGGAGAATTTGTTGTGGTTAGCTAATAGCGGCGGCAGACCCTGAGGGACGGCCAGCTGTGGAGCTCGTAACATGGGCATTCCTGAGCTTTGCCCCTGGGAGGCGGGGGTATAACAAACTCCATATTGTTTTCATAATGACGTGCAGGGGAGCGGGCACACTTACCGCACACTCTACTCTGCTGTCTGAGGCTGCAGCTTCCAGGGCAATCTCATCAACGTCATTAACTTTTATTGTACTGGGAAATCACATTGAGACTGAGACCTCTCACTCGTGGGACTTCTTGCCAGCACAGGTCAGAAGTGTTTGCATCAGTTTACAATAGAAGACATGTGGAGGTAAGAAACCATGAACAGTGAAAATACAAAAAAAAAAAGAAACTATGCCCATTGCAGCATGAGGAGCTCACGTCAAACTAAGCCCGATACCAAATGCACTTCGATGACCCCAAACCATCAGACAATTAAATCCAACCTAAAAAAAGATAAACTTTAGACTGGGATCTAGTCAAATGCACTTAGTTTCTTTAAGAGCATATGCAATTCAATCCAAAATGACTTTTTTTTTTTTGGGAATAGGCTATTCTGTATTAGAATGAAAAGGGAGCATTCAAAAGTACATGTTTGCTTGTTTCTGATAAAATATAAAGCACTCAAAGAAAAGTATGTCAGAATGCATAATGTGTGTTTTGAATGAATTGCATGTCTTTGTAAGATTGAGCTCATTTCATGAAGCCATTGATACGTGCAGATTAAGTGCAGGAAAAGATCCTTCATAGTCATAAAAGGCTCACATTTATTTCTGACTATTTACATATTACCATGATCAATACGTGATTAGCAGACTCTGGGAGTCTTGAGCTCTTTGCGCTGGTATCTGAGACCAGAACAGGACACTGTGACACGAAATGGGTTGATAGAACAGTTTAAAATGAAGTTGGTAAAAAAAAAAAAAAGAAAAAAAAAAAAACTTTGTTCAACAGGAGTTCCAGGCTAGATCTCAACAGAGCTGGAAATCTGTCTAGCCGCAATTTGAATGGCTTCCATGGACTGACCGCACGCTATGCTACTCGCGGGACGCTAATGAGCCTCATCTACAGCGAGAGCGCGGGCGAAACCCGAGCGGCACATTAAGCCGATGACTAAGCGGCCCTGAGTCACGGCACCGGGGTGGAGAACCAGATCGACCGCCGACATGGTGCCGAGGCCACTAACAGCTCCCTCTAAACAGCAGATCCAGGGTTAGTCCATAATGGATAAAGCTTAAGACATGGACAGTGGAAAACCTGATCTGAGACCAGTACTCCCAACTCTGGGATTCTGTAGGACCCGGCTTCAACAGAGGCCTGACCAGGGGTTTTATTCAATATGTAAGAAGCACGAAAAGGCTGTGGGGCCAAGCAGCTGTCTCAAGAGTGCTGTCCAGGCATCCCTTCTTTGGGGCCTGTTGGACTGGCTACGCGATGCCTAACATGATCCAGTGTCTCTTACTACCTGTTGACGAGATGAATAGACTGCTATTTCAGTTCGCCAGGGTATCCTGAGAGAGTCTGTCTGCAGGCTCACCTCTTTGACCCTGGCCTGAGGGGTGCAGACAGACCCTTATCAGGGTTTCAGGGGTGGAAGATGAGGACCAGACTCTACACTACAGGAGGGGCAAGAGGAAAGGACTCCCAGCATCCATGTGTGTCATGGTAACCAGAGATGTCTGGCTCCTGGTCTGTTGGAAAAGTTTAAGGTGGAGTGGGATTGGGTTAGTACTCTCTAGCTTGGTTACTTAAATACTCGTAAAGCGGAACAGTCTAACTAGTTCTGGAGCCACCTTTCAAACAGCCTCAGCTTGACATGAGATTGTTGTGTACAGTCTGGGAGGCATAGCCACCAGGAGTTAACCACTGGCCTCTTGTCATTAGCCTCACAGCAGGAACAAGCTGGGTTAGACCCTGTGGCTTCTCTGCCTGCTTTCAGCAGGGGGGGTGAGTCTTCCTCCTGAGGAAGGGTGCTGTATTTCCCATCCCAACAGACCTGTGGCCCTCCTCACCTGGCACCCAGGTGAGCCCCCCAGGTGTGTGTAAAGGGATGTGAGCTGATGTCCCGCGTAGCAAGCGAGCGAGGACCTTTAGCCCTGCTGGCTGCATACTTTTCAGTCCACTGTTAGTTTTTCTTCCCTGTTCTTGAGCGTGGTATCCCTGAGACCTCTTAATGCACAATCTCTCTTCCCCCATCTCTGTCTGTATCCATCCCTTTGGTTTTCCCTCTCTCTCTCTCTCTTTCCCTCTCTCCTTCCCTCGGCATCAGCCCCAGTGACGTTAATGAGCCTCATTCTTGGACATAAACAGAAAACACTTGAGGCACGCATAGATTTCCCGGCAAATTGCCCCTAATCATTTGGATCTTCCACTTTAAGAACAAGGAGAAGAAAAAAAAATAAAAAAGAAAAACCAAATACAAAACAAAACTAAAACCAAACCAAAAATAAGGGAATTGCCCTGTTGCCATACATGGGCTTGCCAGCCTATTTTTTAAATTGTTTTTCACTGTTCCAGGTTTAGTACTCATTAAAGCAAAGGTCTTCCCCTCAACTAGCTCTTTAATGAATGTGTGAGCGACCCCCTGGGGCGAGGCTTCTTTTCTGTGAACCAAACGCCGATATACTTGGCTTGCATTCGTAACTTCATGATTATTATTAAAGGAACAAACGCAGCGATCGCTGAATTGTGTTAGTCATCATGAAACGTAGCCACGCCACGCTTTAGCTTTGAGAAGGGGGAACCGTATACTCTTTAATCAGCTTATGTATCCAGTAATGCTCTGGAGAAGGGCATCTGCCAAACTCAAAAAACGAAATACAAATAAAAAGCGTTATTGCTCGGTTTTTCCTCAGAGTTCTCTTTTTTTTTTTTGGGGGGCTGATGCGTCTCATACTGCGCGTTTTATCGTCCATAGAAAGGCTTTCTGTTCCGTTCCTCTGCTGGTGGCCGGGTTCGCCAGCTAAGGAGCGGGCTAAGTGTGATTCAGGCCATGAATCCCCATTACATGTGATTGCTTAAGTGTTGCGTGGGGGGTCAATGCTATTCTTTTCACCCCATATGATAATTATTTTCATTGGTGGCCTGCGCGTATGCCCAGGATTGGATGAGATGGGGGGGTTTCATGACACTCTCAGTGCTGTTGGGTTCGGCATTCAACAGTCCATCAATCCTGGAATGTGAGTTCAGTCCGGTATTGTTTTGTTGTTTATATTTCACTTTTTATAGCTCCTTCAAGAGACATATTCATTTATGGCCCACTTACATTCAAATACACATATAGCTGAATGAAAGGGTTAACTGGTTTAACTGCATCCCCATAATCTAAATCCAGCACTTCAGTCCTGAAGCAGTGCGTGACAACAATGCCATAAATGTTATGGGAGTCAATGAACTGGTTAACCTCTGTGAAGCTGCAGGTTTGGGCTATAGGGCGAAGGATTGTTGGTATTTGCTGTAAAGCTGACTTTGTTCCAGTGACCTACATTTATGTGTTTTAAAGTCTACAGCAATTCTAGCATTCATTTGAATCTAAAGATGAATAAATGCATAATGCTTGTCTTTGCAGATTTAATGGTATTCATAATTAAACACAAGTAGTAGTTGTTTTTTTTTCCTTCACATTTTTTTTTCTTGTTTCAACGTTTAAAGTTAACAACAAGCAATAAGATCTGCTTCCATATTCCATAAATGACTTCAAAGAATTTATGCAAATTATCTCTGGGGATCACACCAATGGCGCTCTGTACCTGCTGCGTTTTAAGCTGCTGAATGGTTGCCTAGTTTTTAAGTGGTTATAAAAGTCACATCGTTTAAGCTTTTTATTACATTAGTCAGTTATAAAACCGAACGGCAACATTCTATAATCCAGCAGGCAGAGTATAGCTGGAGCGATGTGTTGTTTGCGTGTGTGAGAGTGGGAGAGGGTCATTTTCGGAAAGCCTTCTGAAGGGCCTGTTTATATTTGGTCTCATGATTAGCCTTGTCTGCTTGCTCCTTGGCCCTACGCTCATTTCAGGGGAATGTCTAGGAAGTCGAACTTAAGCGTCGTCCAACATCCACACGATAAGAAAATATGTTCTAATTCATATCATCAGACATTATTATTATCATTTTATAAATTCTCATAATTAATCGGTGAAAGTATTCTCTGTGGCGTTTAAATCACTGTGTGCATGCCAGTCAGGTGCCTCGCTGCCACTTCTACATCCAGGACAATTCAGCGCATCATCAATAAAACCCTATATCACATGCTTCTCATTAACGACACGAGAAAACAGCAGTCCTCCTCACACACGTGTTGTTTCTGGCTCCATGTTTTACAGCTTGTTTTTATAAAGTAAAATATAAAAAAGAAATATTAATATCATATTTATAATAGGAATTATCCACCATTCCCAAAATTTTTATAAGTGTAATTTAGGAGGTAAACCAACTTCCACTCGGTAAAATAATAAGTTCTGTGGGGTCGTGTCAGATACTGACATGTTTTCACTAAGACTGTATGAATATACAAATGAGAACACAGCTTAAATTCAGATTTAGGGACAGCTGTCCTTTTTAATAAACCAAATATGTTTTATACATTGAAAGACTATTCACAAAGCCTAATTAAGCCTGAGTTTGTAGTAGGTGTCTCAACTACGTTCATTCCCGTCTAAAATCTCCAAGTGGAATGAACGGGTCATCCGACTGACTGTCTGACCAAAAACTTTCAGCTCCTCCATTTTCTCCCCTCTCTGCAGTCTGGAGCACATGCACGTAACCCCAAAATAGTATTCACCTTCAGATAAACCCCCAACCCTCTGAAATTTCAGTGAGGCCTTATGATTGCCCCTTCAATCAGAGCGTGATGGTGCCTCTCTGTGTGGGACATGCCCTTCTTCTTTAAATACCCCCCCTCCCGCCCCCCCGCCCAAATGGCAGGAAGTGATCATACATGGTTGGGTCTCAGTCCCCAACAATGTGCAATCAGCTACAGCAAGGGAGAAGGGTGGAGAATTTTCTTTGGAACTGCGGTTCATTTGAAGTACTAAACCTCACCCTCTCTCCCAGTCTGTTTCTCTCTCTCTCTGTCTCTCTCAGGGAGCCCGGCGATGTGATG
This sequence comes from Albula goreensis, assembly GCA_022829145.1. Lineage (NCBI taxonomy): Eukaryota > Metazoa > Chordata > Actinopteri > Albuliformes > Albulidae > Albula > Albula goreensis. Next base: position 21,527,457 of record CM040764.1, on the reverse strand, counting down.
GCTAGGCTCTCTTAATTGCTTAAAATAAGAGGGGGCTTTTGTGGCAAACGATCCCATAGACAGGGCCCACTACGGTCCAGACAAATAACTGTCTGAGTGTGGAATCTTTCTCATGTAACAGGGAATAGAAAAAAAAAACTAAACATATAGATTAAAGACTGTAAGCCATACCTACTGAGAGCATGCTAAAGCTTTGCTCAGTATGTACAAGTCGGTATAATATCCCCTTTGTGAGACTCGTTTACGCTTATTTTTTAAAAGAAAATCACCTTCGTGACAGGGCCCGCTGGGGGTGTCAGGGGACCAGAGTAACCGGATGGGCCCGGTAAACAAGAACACATTCCTGATGCCGCCGACCCGTCGGACGGCAATGCACTAGCCAGCACCTTAATTCCTTATTAATACGGCTCACGGGCCGTAATGCTTTATTAATACAGCTCACAGGCCGTAATCTGCTTTACCATCAGTCCCTGGGCCTACGGGGTCTGCCGCGTGGCTTTGTGACTCTCCCGGCCGACGTGGCCGCAGCTTCCAGGGTCTTTGCCTCCGTTTACATAATTTAGGCCCAAAGAGCTGTTTATTAGCAGGGAGGTACACTGGAGTGATGCAGGGGCAGGATGGGAAACCCTGGCGTAACTGAGCGGGTGATTTACGCATGAATCGTCTCGGGAAACTGTTTGCTCAGCGAGACATTATGCAATGTAGAAAGGAGGCCCGGTTCCTCAGGTTCGGGTTAAAGGAAGCCATAAAGACAAGTAACTCCTCCCTTCTTCATGGGGCGTTTTACATTTTCCTGTGAAACAATGGAACCTTTTTTTTTAAAATCTGACATATTATGAACTTTTTTTTACAGAGAAAGCAAAATATACAGTCAGGTCCATAAGTATTTGGACAGTGATACAATTGTCATTATTTTGCCTCTGTATGCCACCACATCGGATTTGAAATGAAAAAAACAATGTGCAAAGATGTGCTTATAGTGTCAGCTTAAATTTAAGGGTTTTGTCAAAAATATTGTATGAACCATGCAGGAATTACAACCATTTCTTAAAATTGGGGGACTGTGTATGGAAATGGTTGTAATTCCTACATTAGCAGCATACTGTGTATACCAGAATAAAGCATGTCCTCCTATTCCAAGAGGACATGTGTGTGCAGTGTGTTTGTTTTCAGCACATCAGATGATCCTCTAAATAATAACTTTAATCTCATAACCTAAGATGAGTGAGTGTCTCCCCTTGTATATATAGTTCATATCATACATACAGTACTTATGGCACATATGGAATGTATACTGGCAGCGCATGTTCCTGATTATATTGTTATAGTTATCTTAATTCTGTCTTTCCCCACTGAGGCTGAGCTTGTTGTTGCCTTCCCAAGGTGGGCTTCTGGCTATAGCCAGTAAAGGTGCGACCAGGACAGTCACAGGACTCATGGCTACACCTCATACAGGTGTCGTACCTGTGTGGCTTACTCTTAGGCGCGACGTTCATAATTTGACGTTGGATCTCCCCCTCCATGTTATCTGGCTGTCAGGTGGAATGGTGCTGAACCCTCTTACTTCGGCACCGTCGGCCACAACAACACCATGATCCACGAGATGGGCCACATTCTGGGCCTGTACCACGTCTTCAAGGGTGTGAGCGAGCGCGAATCGTGTGACGACCCCTGCCGTGAAACCACGCCCTCCATGGAGACAGGCGACCTCTGTGCTGACACGGCCCCCACCCCAAAGTCCAAGGCCTGCCGGGACCCCGACCCCATCAATGACACCTGCGGGCCCACCCTCTTCCATGGGACCCCCTACAACAACTACATGAGCTACACAGGTAACTTAGGGATGTGTGCACCAATGGCTGAAGAGAGAAAACATTTTAGGCAAGGAGCAGGGGTCCCCAAACATTTTTGCAAAAGGGCCAGTTAGAAAACAACTTGGATGTGTCCTTGGGACCCCTGAATGTTAGGATCATGGGTTGGCATTCTCGATTAGATTTTGCCTTTCTGTTCAAATGGATAACACAACTGTATTTTTTTAGGTCAGTGAATGAGTTGCTTTGTGGAACTGTCACATGTTTGTCATGTGATATCAAATACTACAAAAAAATAATTCATTCTTACTGTGGTCTTACCTGTTTTTTTTTAGCATCATTTAATTTCTGACATTATAAAAAATATCATTAACTGTCTGTTTCTAGGCATATGTTTTGTTTAAGTGCTGTTGTGTAGTGATGGTGGAAATGATGTCATTCAGCTGTCATTCATTCACTTGCTTGAACCAATCAGAGAGGTGTTCCACTCCACAGCCACTGAGTCACTGACACTATACAGCACAATACTGAAGACTCCTTTTCTTTTCAGATGACAACTGCACCAATAATTTTACACCGAACCAGGTGGCCCGAATGCACTGCTATGTGGATCTGGTCTATCAGAACTGGGTGCACAGCAAAAAGCCCACCCCTATCCCTCTGGCTCCCATGGTGATTGGCCAGAACCCTGACTCGGTGACCATTCATTGGCTCCCTCCACTGAGTGGGGCACTTCACCAAAGGTATGAAAAAAAAAAATCTTGTTTTTAAGAGACAAACTTCAGCACAGAGACTTAATTAATTGCAAATGTCAACAATTTCAGGTAATCACATCAACAACAATTATAACTTGTAAGTTGTTATTTAATATTGCTCTCACTCCTGCCCTCTGATTCTCCCCCGTTTCTCTCCCTCTCCCCCTCTCTCAGTGAGGGTGTTGTGAACTGTAAGGACTGTGAGGAGGATGGGGCATTTCATCAATACGCCCATGAGGCCACCTCCCCCAGGGCCTGCGACTCCTCTGGATACTGGACACCCGAGGAGGCTGTGGGTGAGTCTGACTGACCTGTACACCTCTCTGACCCAGCCTGGCCTCTCATAACCCAGCCTGGCCTCTCTGACCCAGCCTGGCCTCTCATGACCCAGCCTGGCCTCTCTGACCCAGCCTGGCTCTGGCTCTCCTAACCCAGCCTGGCTGTGACCCATAATAACCCAGCCTGGCCAATCTGCAGAAAGGCTACAAGTTTCAACAGTTTTTTTCCCATAAATTCAGATTGAATAGCTCATTTGGGTGATTGCAATACAGCGCTTCAGCTTGATACAGCATGTCCTTTTCTATCCTATGTGACAAACAAAACATTTTGACTGGGTACCAATGAACTGCAGTTAATCTGAGTTTATACCCATAAAAAGACTGTTGTAAGTTAGTATGTGTGAATGAGTGCATGTGCTCTTGAAGAAAGTATGTCTGCTTGTCCCGTTACGGGCCTTACATTTGCAGTTGTTTGTAGGCTGTGGTAAAGGGCGTAGGTGTTTCATGATTTGACGGAGGGCCTGAGAGAGCCGGGGTAAAATGAGCCATCGGGTGAAGAATGGGTGTGACCTTCGCTGATACAGTTAATCCTAATCCATCAGGTCTCTTCCTCTTGCCAACACGACGACAGAGCGCAAACTGAGAAACGCGATAAGGCGTTTAGCTGAGTTCCATATATGCATGGGTCCGAAGTCTCACCGCCCCTGCACTTTTTTAGTGTAATGTGAACTCTGTGCAGTGTAAATACTGGGATACCTGTTTGTCAGGGAGGGACACTTGAGAATGAGTTCTGCAGGTTCATTATATATTATTTCTACAGCGATTCTGGACAGTCGATAGGAGGTATGAAAGGAGAGGTAGGAAGACATTACTATGAGAAGAGTACAATTACTAACATCAATACTACAAATATCACTACTACTACTGCTGCCAACAATAATAAATGTGTTATTATTATTATTATTATTATTATTATTATTATTAGTAGTAGTAGTAGTAGTAGTAGAAGAAGACGTTTGACTGGTAGAAAAATTTATACGGATAAAATGAAAGATAACAGATAATGGAATACAAAGTTCTCCATCAATCTGTATCCAGAAATGTCTTCTTTAATGAGCTGACCTTAACGTAAATGCACAGTGTCTGCCTTGAAAACATGCCTGGAGAGGGAGATGTGACTGTTCCCTCTCCTCCCTCCCAGCCCTTTGACCTCTTTCCAATGCACCGACTCAGAGACGGCTTTGATCAGCTCTCGCCCAGTGGTCCCTCAAAGCTGTGCATGACATCGAATACATTACAGTTCATCAACAACAACAACAGAAAAACAATATTTCAGCTTTCATTAATGGCGATAGAAAGCATGGAGGCTCAGGCCTGGCAGACTGCCCACGGTGGACTTTCCACCCCGCAGAAGATCCTCCTGGTGCGTGCGAGGAATCTCACTGCCTGGAAAAGATAAATAAAGAAATAAATCGTAACAAGTCATTGACACACCAGAAAAAAACGCTCTTGTTTAACCTATTAAAAAAAGGTGCATGGCATAGTTCTGAGGTTCGGTAATATTGGGTGCGTTCCAACGTTCAACTGTCATTAAAAAAATCTATGAGTTCCCTTTATTGCTTTGAAACATAATTCCTGGTGAAGCAGATGTAACTGATTACCTCAATCAAGTTTCTGTGTGTTCTGAGTGGCCCATCGCTTTTATTGACGGCTGCAGAGCCCTTTGCTTTCAAACACTCGACCCAACGAGCAAAATGCGCGAAAGCCCTAAATAACCAGCATGTTCGAACAAAAGGGAGAAATAAACTGTTTGCGGTCAGATGAAGAGATGTTTCAAGATTCTGGAAATGGTGCTAATATGAAAATATGATAATTACATATTGCAGTAACAACAGCTCCTATTGCTGTTTGCACTAATGAACTTCACAGTAGATGAGTAATCAATAAATATAGTTACTACATTTTGAGTTCATTTGAGATTTTTTTTATTATGTTGGCATACAAGCTAAGTACCATCAAAGAATAAATAGCCTTTTATTGATTTTATTGTAATTATTTTTCACGAGTCCCTGGAAAAAAATTGAAAGCATTCATTTATAATTGAAAATGATGAAGTTTTGTAAAATAATTAGTGTGACTGATATACTGAGATAGATCAGAGACTGGTGGTATGGAGGCTGACTATCCATCTTTATATCTATCAGCTTTAATTGCATTAATTGCTTTAAAAATAAATTAAGCCTGGATGGTCTGAGGCATCATGTCCTGCTGTTCCAGGCCACTCTGTGTTTGGCTTTCAATATTACGCTTTAGCCACAGCGATTTATTTAAAATCAGAACAGAAACGTGTGATGTGGGGTAACACTCACTTACAATCCACCGAATCACCTGCTCTCTCATCCTTCACTTAAACCTATAAATAGTTTGTGCGACCTGCCTGTACCGGTGGCTATATTTGCGCCGCTTTCCTGGTTTTCATAGAAACTTTATCGTTCTCGAGTTCTTTTTTTTTTTTTTTCCGTTGAAATCCGAGCGCTCAACCTCGGAGTCCGTCTGGAACGCGGAGAGGTGAGTGTCATCACAGTGAGGCTGCCGAAATCCAGGAGGGACGACGCAAGGAGAAGTTGGAGGCGCTGGCGGGACCTCTGTCCCGGGGAAGGGGGGGGGGTGTGGGTGGGGGGGGGGTCCGGGCGCATCTGACAGAGAGATTACTCGGGCCTCCGGAGTGGACCTCTGCTGTTTATCTAACCAATTTAGTTTTATGGCTGGACTTGGCGTGTTGCTGTTTACTCTGCACAGACCCACACAGGCGGGACGTGGAGAGGCGGGGTCACCAGCCCTTGTCCAAACTTTCATAGCTCTGCTGAGACACCCCTTCTCCCACTCCCGTTCCTCTTCCCCAACCAAAAGAAAAATTAACTCTTTTGTAATCGGTTTGTCGATTCCGTCTCTCCCGGTCAGGGTGTGGAGTCTGGCCCGCCGTGGACCCGTTTGCACAGGGCTCGCCCCTTTTCCCGATCGTCGCTTTTTGGGGTGTGTCTCCATTTTCTTTCTCTGAATATCAGCTGCACTTGGGTCACTTTTCTCAGATGAAGTATCGAACCGGCTAAGGGTATGTGCTCATGCAGTGGAAGGACGGTTGGATCATTTTAAGTATATTTCTTCTATATTGTTGTTTAACAATTATTACGTTCATACCGTTCATGTAATTTGTTTCATACGTTAGCTGTTAGGATGTGAACGGCATGATGCTGTGGAGAGAGGGCTCTTTGAAAGGCGGAATGGTGCTGGCCGTCCAGAACGCGTGCCCTCCCTCTCCTCTCGTTTCAGCTCTCAACAGTTAATTGAAGCATAGACTCAGATCAGCTGTGTGACAGCAGGTAGAGCTTGGGGAGAGCAGAACCTCCAGCCTTAGGGCCCGGACCTGCCAGAGTTCTGCTGTATCGCTTTGGACCACTCATTTGCTTTGCAGACACACTCATCAAGGACGAGCTTACAGCTTATGCTCGTCACAACGCTTCGGTGCGTCTGCGCAAGTCTTAGCGAGGCGTGCAATGCCACGCATGCGAAAAGTACTGTGGGGTTGGGGTCAAGCCTGGGATGCCGAACCCACAACCTCCTGGTCACAAGTACAGGTGGCTAACCTCCAGGGTGTGGTGTTGCCCCCCCCACCTCCCTGCCCCCTCCAGGCCCCCCTGATGTTTACCAGCCCTGTGAGCCCAGCCTGCAGGCCTGGAGCCCTGAGCTCCACCTCTACGACACCAACGTCACCTCCCCCTGCCCCAAGACCGAGGGCTGCGTCCTGGTGCTTCGCTTCCTCCATCCTGTGGTGCCCGACAGCCTCACCGTCTGGGTCACCTACATCTCCACGGGTGAGTCACACAATCCCTCCCTCCCTCTCTCTCTCTCTCTCTCTCTCTCTGTCTTCTCTCATCCTCTCCATCTGTCCATTTCCTGGCACTCTGGATCTAACGACGCTTCCTCTTTACTGTAGACCAGTTGTCACGATCCTGGGTTAAATCCTGTCGTACCCTTTGACTGCACAGTTTTCTAACTTTAACCACAACATTATTTAGTTTAATTTGAGCTTTTTGAATTGGCAATAGTGCTTGAACAATAATTATGGCTGTGGATTAAAGTTTCAAATGAATCTGAAACTTTGTCACAAAATTTGTCACAGTATTTATGTCACGGCTTGTCATTTGCCTTGTTTAGACCTCTTACAGGAATGGCAAGGATCTGTTTATATAGATCATATATCATACATATATACGTATAAATACTGATGATAACTCAGAATTATCAATCTACTGGGTAATACAGTCATTTCAGTTCAATATTAACTTGCATTAGTACCAATATGAGTATTTAATACACAAAATGATATATTTTTTTGGTCTTGAAACTTATTTGCTATGTTACTTTTACATAAATGCAATGTTTTAAAATGCTTGTAAAATAACAAATACCATTACTAAAACACATGTTAGTTTCTCAATTGTTAATTCATGTTTAATGAATTGGATCTTCTGGATGTATCCAGAAACCAATGCTGGTGACAGCTGTCATATCATTTATTCCATAAAGAGGATTCCAGTGGAAAAAAAAAATAATATATATATTTATATATAATACCATGACATGTTCGTCCCATTTTCAGGCAGATGAACTGACAGTGTGGGACAATCACATAACGTTTACGCCATCTACTGGTGGCGGTAGTATAAAAAAAAGGAACTCCGGCCTGGTAACACATAATGAGCGGGGTGTTTTGAAATAATCTAAGTGGGTAGGTCAGCTGACAGCTCTACTCTGTATGTGATAAACTAGAAACTCAGGGTGGGTCAGGAGTGCTTGGGATTGTGTAGCTAATCCGATGCAGAGTGAAGATTTGGTGGCCAGATGTAGAAAACCAGTGATTTTTTGGGATTTTGTCCAGGACACCTGGAGTTAACACCCCGAGTCTTTTGAAAAATGGCAGGGTTTTTTTTTTTGAATAAGTCACCACGGTCGCTGCTAACATGCTTGTTTGTGTTGCTGCAGACACCCAGGCCATCTCCAACATCGAGTTCCTGACGGAGTCTGGGGAGTCTCTTAACACCGGGCCGCGGCACGCCTTCTGCGACGTTCCCCTCACTCTGCACCTGCACACCCACAAGAAGGTCACTGGGGTCAAGATCTGCACCTTTGACGAGAAGATGGAGATCGACGCCGTGCTGCTCACGTCGCGACCCCGGAACCCCCTCTGCTCCAGCTGCCGTCCTCTGCACTACCACATCCTCCGAAACCCACCCCTCCCCGAGGGCCCCGCCCAGCAGAGTCAGCTGACCTTCACTGACAGGTGAGTCTAAGCTTGTAATGGGTGACATGAGGTGTCATGAACCCCTGTTAGGGTGGAGCTACACTCAGCTGTCAATCATTGACTCAATCAATCAATCAATCAATAATGAATCAATCATAAATGTTTGAATCAAACACAAATGTGTTTTTGTCTCCCACTACAGTAAAAAAAGAATTTGAGAGTCCATAAAAAGACATTATAAGACATAAATGTAGCAGTTATTTATTATTTAACAATTTTATCCAGCATTAAATCTTAGATCTTATAGAGCTAAGTAGAGCATGTGCACATAACTTATAGCAGAGTGCTGAGCAGAGCAATATACAGAAAAATGTTGACACGCTGTCAAACACCCACTATATTTAGACTGAAAAATGTATCAGGAGTGAAATACAGTCACAATAAAGCATTTAGTTATGGGGCATCGCTGGGTCGTGAGGGCCACTCTGTCTAACGTACTGCATGGTCCTTCTCAGGTGTGTCGCTGAGAGCAGACTTACAGGTGTGGGTACCTGGCGGCTGCCAGTGCATGTCTGTCCTGTACTGTGCTCTGCATCAAATGGATATACTGCTTTCTCATATATCCTTGTAGCCATAATACGTATTTATTTTTTATTATTTCTGAACGGGGGATGCAAACCCTTATTTTAATGAGGTGATGACTGTTGAAGAATTCAGTTCAGTTCAACTCTGACTAAGGCACATATTGCGGAAAGTATTTTATTTGTAGCCTTAATAAAAATTTAGGAGCATGGAGAATATACAACCCTTCATTCCTTTCTCTCTTCATTCGTTTATTTCTAAAATAAGAATATACTGTGCCATGCTGTGGTATTTCAGGTGTTCAGTTCTGCAGTTTGGCGCGTCAGCCCCAATTCTATATTCCATGTCTGCCCCAGATAGAAATCAGCACAGACTAATATTTTCCCATCTCAGGGCGCCTTCTCTTCATTGACTCTTCCATTTTCCCGTGCATTTGAGCCTTCGCTCTGCCGCCATGGAAGCTGGCAGATTTATGACACGCAGGGCCGGTCGCCATAACCGAACCCAGGTTATTTTATGAGGCACGAAGGCAGCAGGAACTTCAGCCTCAAGAAGAAAATTACACTAAACAACAGCAGATTTATTACGGTTGCCGAACATCAAACAACGGCGTGTTTTTTAAGCGTTTGGTGGGACCACGTACGTTCCCCCGGTGATGGATTTTGCCGTTTGCTTTTGAAATTTAGAGGTTAATGTTTTAAGGGAAATGCACCATTTTCGCCCAAGACGCCGTGCCCCAACCTGGTTTGTCATGTGTGAAACATACATGCGTGAGGGCGTTTTGAAATGGAAGATGAAAAGAAGGCAATATGTGGTGAAAACCAAGGATCGTGAATAATAAGACTGTTAGAATACATTACAAATGTGCTTGAGTGCTGGCTATAAGTCACTGCAACTGTAATAAGCTCACAAATCAGTAATATCAAAGTCATTGTTCCATGGTACAGTAACTAGAATCAGACAAGCCTGTAAATAACATGGGAAAGCTCTGTTAAATTTCTCCAGATCAGAGTCATCGCTGAGGACGGAAGGATGTAGGATTTATTTCAGTGTATTTCCAGTATCATAATAAAGACTTTCACATTTTAGGTGTGGAAATGCTTGTTAATATGATGAAGTATTAGCACCTTTTTTTATGGTGCGATGAGCCAGGTTTGACATTAGCCAGGCTGCTATGCTGCTGTATGAGCGCTTGAGATGGGATGGGGGGGGGGTTGGGGGCATTTGAAAGAATGAATTTGGTTTCATCTCCAGAATTCCACCGGCGCTGTAAGTGCAAAAAGATGTAAGAAACCTATGGGAATACAGGTATGTGAGCAGGAGGAGGGAAGAGGGCTCGGAGAGGGCGGAAAGGGGGTCTCTGCAATATGAACCAAATGTGACCGTTTTACCAGTAGAAAGTGGTAAACACTAGCTGTCCCTTCGCCATTTCCTGTCTGCAAGTCATGGGGGTTGGGGGGGTGTTTGGGACGGCAGCTCACCAGCGGTTAGCATGCGTTAAGTGGGGTGGGGGTTGGTATTGGGGCAGTGAGAAAGGGGTTGTTGGGGGGTTGTTGGTGTGGCAGATAGAAAAAGAGTGATCACCTTATCGTGAGTGAAAGGCAGCACTGCCACCAAGAGGTCACACATGGAAACAAGTGATCTGTAAAGATGAATGACCCCCAACCAACCCCCGCCCACACTAACGCCCGCCCACCCGCAGACTTGGCCCAGGCCACGCGTTCACACATGCTGGGGTCACGACCCCCCATTGTGCTAATGGACTGGATCTGCGCTGGAGTTGGAAAGCAGGAGGAAGAAGATGAGTTATGACGTGAGCTCTATCACGCACAGATATTCAAAAGGTCTACGCAAATTCTACGCACACAAACATTCATGTCTTCCTAATTTTGTATCACTACAATCTAAGATAATTTTGGGGATTCCCCCTCAATCAATTGACTCCTTAAATTGAATCTGTTCGACCCATCACCCATCTGCAGCATCGAATCTGCATCCCAGTGCTAACTGCGCTCAGCAAGCGCTACACACCAGAAACAGATGCAGTGATAAGCTAAAACGCTAATGCTAAGGCACCCTGCACTGTGGTCATGGTGGTAGGGCTGTGGTGGACAGACGCTGAACCCACGTCGATTCCCATGCACGGTGAGAGCTCCAGCCAGAAGCTCACAGAAAGAGAGAGAGAGCAAGAGAGAGAGGGACATGATCTGAAAACGATCCATAATTAATAAGGGCAGTGTGTATATGGGGGTAATTTGACACTCAGGGGAAGAGCGAGCGAACGCACATTCTTGTGGACATTCCTCGCCTCTGGCAGGAGACAACGCTTACCCAGCGATGCTGGGAAGTCAGGCTCTTTTTATAGTTGTGGGCTTTCAAAACAGATCGATAACCCTGGAACAGGGAGTATAATATCCCCAACAGGGCAAGGTCATCTGCTGTAGCAAAGGGGATAACATCCAGGCACATCCTACACACATACACAACACAAACACACACACACTCACACACACTAACTCTCCTTCTCCAGTTCTGTAGTTCCTCCATATTTCTGCCCAGCAGAAACATAAACACAGCAGAATTGAGAGCTGCCCTGTTGGAAATAAGATAGAATATTAGCTAGCATGAATTAACATGAATATTTCTCCTAGCGTTTCTGTAGCATTATGATCCCCTCTATACAATATTCTCTGGACATGAATGCTATCCAAAGCCAAGACTGGAGGTAGGGCAGCAGGCAACACAAAATGACTTCAGCTTTGGCTGTTATCATAACCATCCATCATGTGAAATCTGAAAACACGATCCGTCACCGCTGCAAGCATCACTGAAGACCTATTAATGATTGGGGATAATTTAGAGAGGTCCAGTGTCAAAAACAACGCGCGTCTGCCAGCAACAGCTTTTTGGAAAGTGTTTTCACCCCGCTTTATCAGGACGAGCACAGCCTGTTGCAATAAGAGTTCCTGGCTATGGAGCGTAGGAGAAGTCCGTCTAAGCGAATTTAATACAGAGGCGGCCTTAACCACTCAAATGAGCCCGAGATTAAGGAAGGGAAGAAGGAAGCCGATGGGCCCAATGGAACTAAAAGAGGTCCAGGGAGATTATTTTAACTCAGGGCAGACAGATGCTCCGGGCCGCAGAACAGAGAAATCCCTGAGAAATACCGTCAACGCTGCAGAGAGACGGGGAAGCTAATTACTTCACCTAGATCACACCCGGTGGAAATCCAAAATATGTTGAATAGGTTCCCATGGGCGGTAGATGTAGACGAATAGGGAAATGAAGCACGTTGAGGTCAACATAACGTGAGCAGGTTTATGTCATTACTCAAACCTCAATATAATCCAAAGGGTTAGGGTCACTACAGGTTTAAAAGACATTTGAGCGGCTTTTCTCACCCTCCCAGCCTGTGGATCTAATAAATATAATCAAAGTCAAGACCGTTGATAAAGGGTGCAAATCTGTGTTTGTGTGTTTGCTTGTGTCTTTCAGTGACGTGACAGTGGGGATGCAGTATGAGTATAGGGTTCAGGTGGAGGCTGATGGGTTCCTCAGTGAGCTGTCTCCACCTCTCCACTACACCCATGGCGCCCCCTACTGTGGCGATGGTGAACTGCAGGGGTAAGTTTGCTCTCTCCATAACTCACGTTGTACATCGTCTTGCTGCAAGAACATCTGTTACCCTGACATAAAACTTTTAAATCACTTTGGCTTGGCCTCTGTTTTTTTTTTTTTTTTTTTTTTTTTTGCTCTATTGATGTGTCCATCAGTCTTTTGCAGTGGCCTCTAATGTTAGCTACAGCCTGAACCATTTTCAGCCATTACGTTTCCCTGTGAAATAAACGACCTAGGTGCATAATGACTATCTGGACTTAGCTGTAATTATGTGTAACATATTCGTTTTCCTCCTCATCAGTATCACTCAGTGGAGTTAAGTACATGTGTAAGATAGCTATCCATGTTCAGCAATTCATTAAATGTTATAGAGGGTACAGGGATATCGAAAAGAATGGTATGTGGTAATTGTTATTGTGTAGCTGAGATTGCTGTTGACCAGAAATTCTATTAAAGAAAATAATTGTTTTCTTTATAGTCTTAATTGTTTTTTTTAAAGAAGAAAAAACTATGCATGGGTTGCTATCAGTAAAGATACTCTGAGTTGAGTGGAACTAATGGTGAATCTCACAGCACATTTAAACTGGAAAGTAGCAATCAAACCTGCATACACTGGAGCAGCCTCAATTAGCCACGCTAACGACTCAGAGAATGGAACCGGATAATTAAAATGGAAAGTTAATTGAAAAAGGCACTTAGTGTGTATCTCAGACGTAACTGTGATGGAGCATTAATTACACCACAGCACAGTTTACAGCAGGCGGGCGTAGGATTGAATTAAATGTGTCAGAGCCATTTGTGAAATAACAGAGCTTCATTCAATGACTCACCGTCTTCTGAACGTTTCTTTGACTGAACCATTCATTCACTCTTCTATTGAGTGTTCAATGTTTTCCTCTCTTGTTTTTTTATCTTTAATTAAAGCAGAGACTAAAAACTTGTATTGTTCTTATTCCACAATACCCCACACTGCAATTATACCTGTACTGAAAGAAGTTGGTTTACATGAACTTTAAGACAGTCAAGAGCTGAACTTCCACTGCACACAGTTCAGAAGAGCAGAAATTAGAAGTTATGTTGTTTGTGTGTGGACATGTAGCACTGTGCAAAAGTGCGTGTGTGAGCATGTTTTTATTTACATACATTGATTAGTTTTTGTGTGCATAAACGTCCCTGGCCTTTCTCCAACAGGAAGGAGGAATGTGACGACAGGAATCTCCTGGATGGCGATGGCTGTTCTAAGAAGTGTCGCATGGAACCAGGGTTCAACTGCGATGGTGAGAACGTGTGAAAGACAAAATTAAGCTCTGAGTAAATTCCCTGAACTCCACATTAGTGTGTATGCCCTTCACTTCACCATCGTTTGAATTTCACCAGTGAATTTGACTGACTGGAAAAAAAAATATACAGAGCCGTAAAGCAGCTATACAGGTTAATTAACACACATTTCCAAAGATCACTCTTTGAATGGTATTGTTGCCGCATAACAGCTAATGTGTTTTTGCAAAAGTATTTCTTACTTTGCAATGCAGAAAAGATAACCACCTTTCAGTTAAACAAAATGTACTTAATATACAGATATGCAGAATTTATAAAACAAACAGAGGATTTAAACTCATGGTCCATTTCAGATTTGGAAAAAAAAAAAAATTCCTAAGAGACTACTTGCTGTTGAGATCTCAAAGAAAGGTCAGGTAGATATGGGTGACAGGTAAAGGAGTCATTTCACTCTGGCCATCTTCACACAGCCCAAACAACTGAAGAAGTTCATTCACAAGATTGCCCATCATCATAGTACCATGGCATGTCAATACATGACCAGCAGTCGTTGTTATTCTCTACAGGCTTTCATAAGGTTAAGCCATACCGCTTTTACTTCACGGTGAGGTAATAGCAGCTACAGGTTTACCATTTCCAACAGAGAGCTCCACCAGAAACTGCTAAGCCTTTCAACATATTTTAAGGCTTTGGTGTTTCTGGTTTTCATTTAGCAACAGAATTTGGAAGCCTAAATGCTAAGCTCTGCACTGCAGGGATTACAGTATAACCTCCCATTCGCCGTACTCTCTTTCCTGGCCATCAATCTATCCTCTACCTCCTACAACTCCATGCTTTTACACTGCAAGGTTTCTTGCATCTCTCCAGCCTATAAAGACAGAAAACACAGCTGCGTGTCATTGGGTAATTAATTAACGAGGACTGACAATTAATTTCCTTAATTTCTCACACACTTCATTTGTTAGGCTTAACCGACTCCTTGATTAGGCATTGCACCAATAAAGCATTGAAAACAGATTACACCTGGAATCCTGGACGATAAATTGTTCTGTATTACCAGTTAGTTTTGCTGGAGCCTGATTGGCCGAGTGCCACAAAAACTTTGTGTGACTGTAGTTTGCGCTCCCATTGAACAGTGCGTTATGTTTCATTAGGGAAATTTCCATGTTTTCAAGATTTTTCCTAAGAGAAATGGAGCTTCTGGAGAAATTGCCGTTGGCCTTCTTCACGTCACAATCAGTTTGAGCTCGTTGAGCCAGGGGCTGGCTTCCTGATACTCTGTCCTCGTTTCCTTGTTTCCTCGTTCCCTACTCTGCCTTGTTTACTTCTTTGCGTCCATTTCATGAAATGTCAGAAGTGGAGGAGGGGAGGGGACTAGAGGTAGAGGATGAGGGGACTGGGGAGAGGGATTTCAGTAATAACGCTCTATGGTAATGGAACAGCTTACAAAAACAAATTAAGTTGGAGAATCTGGTATCCCTATCACACTGCGAAAGCATTGTAAATACATGTTTCTTGCATAATTGTGGCTGTTTTCAGATCTTTGTCAATCTCAAGAGACCTACTGGTTAAATACAGATTAAATAAATAAAGGAGTAAATAAGGTACAGATTACAGAAAATCTGTACAGTGCGAGTGAAGAGTTATACCTTTCACAAATTCAGATAAGCTGAAGCAGCGTTAGAGTTTATCAGCATGGTATTGCCAAGAGTAATCCTACATCATGTGACATAAGATTGATAACTATCAAAATGGATCTGAGCCATTTTAGTCCCCAAGACATATGTAATAAAATTTAGAGGAGTTTATTGGGTTTTATTTTTTCTTTAGTTTATATATAATCATGCACTGCTGACTGTCCTCTCCTTAACGTTTATCTTCTCCCCACCTCTCCTTCTGAAGTTTTGCGAAATAGCCAAGGGAAGGAAATGAAGAGAGAGGCTGACGAGACAGGGCCAAAAAAACTATGAGAATCAATCAAAAGGGCTTAGTATCTTTATAGGCATATGCAATTCAACAGAGACAGACTCAACTTTGGAACACCGTTTTCTTTGAGTATGTGACACACTATGTGGCCAATAGTATGTGGACACCTGACCATCACACCTATATGAGCTTATTGGGCATCCCATTCCAAAACCATGGGCATGAATATGGAGTTTGCCCCCCCCCCTTTTTGTGGCTGTAACAGCCTCCATTCTTCTGGGAAGGCTTTTCCACAAGGTTTTGGAGCGTGTCTGTGGGAATTTATGCCCATTCATCCAAAAGAGCGTTTGTGAGGTCAGGCGCTGATGTTGGACGAGAAGGTCTGGCTCGCAAACGGTGCTCCAGTTCATCCCAAAAGTGTTCTATGGGGTTGAGGTCAGGGCTCTGAGCAGGTCGCTTGAGTTCCCCCACACCAAACTCGTCAAACCATGCACAAACCATGTCTTTATGGACCTTGTTTGGTGCATAGGGTCACAGTCATGCTTGACCAGGAAAGGGCTTTCCCCAAACTGGTGCCACAAAGTTGGAAGCATTCAATTGTTTAAAATGTCTTTGTATGCTGTAGCATTAACAATACCCTTCACTGGGACTAAGGGACCTAGCCCAAACTCTGAAAAATAGCCATTATTAAATAACCATTATCCATCCTCCACCGTACTTCACAGTAGGTACGATGCATTCAGGTAGGAAGCATTCTGCTGGCATCTGCCAAACCAGATTCGTCCATCGGACTTCCAGATAGTGAAACTTGATTCATCACTCCAGAGAACACGTTTCCACTGATCCAGAGTCCAGTGGTGGCGTGCTTAACACTACTCGAGCCGACGCTTGGCAAGATAGTGATCTTAGGCCTGCGTGCAGCTGCTCGGCCATGGAAGCCCATTTCATGAAGCTCCTGACGCATGGTTCTTATGATGTTGCTTCCAAAACCGGTTTGGAGCTCTGTAGTGAGTGATGCAACAGAGGATAGGCGGTTTTTACGTGCCGCACGCTTCAGCACTCTACGGCCCCACTCTGTGAGTTTGGGTCATCTACCGTTTCTGTTGCTCCTATGCGCTTCACACTTCACAACAATCTACAGCGTCTACAGTTTACCTGCAAAAACACTCCCAGGTATGAATTTGGTGGCAGAGATCTTCCATGCAAAGCATGTCCTCAGTTTTTACATTTTTTATAACAGTGCTTCACTGGAATGTAAATATATTTTAAGAACCAATTTCAATCTGCCATTTTGATCTTCCTTTCAGTTTTCTAAAACATCTTTTTATTGTATAACTCCTTGTGGGTTTTTTTGTTTATCGGAGACACAACTACAAGCATTTAACAAAATTCAACAATGCTTTATTTTGTTGTAAATCTGATTTCATGATGTATAAATATACAGCTGCTCCACTCTACTACCAGGGATTGTAAGAAATTAAAGTAAAAAAATAACATTCACACAGCAAGTTTTCAGCCATAGTTTATGAGTGTTCTGTTCAAAGTATAAATTTCTCTTCAGTCAATGTTAATACTATGGATAAAAGGCACACTTCCAGGACACGTTACTGCTTTAATTTCTTCCTCCGTTCCATGGTGGATGCCTAACCTTTTACGCCCTTTTCCCATGCAATACCTCATCTCAGAGTAATCTTCATTTTACCCAATAATAGTGTGTCGCTTGAGTTTGCCAGATTTGCTCTCTCATGTGACACACACATTAGGCCCTACACTGAGAACTCACTTTGCTGCCTGTTTGCATGTGTGATTTCTCTTTTCTTTGCATTCCTCTTGTGCATCATATCTCACCAATCTCTGGCAGTATGCAAATTTCTGCTCGTTACATGACCAGGGTTAGAATGCTCCAAAATATTGGATCTCTTAACTGGGCCCGTCTTGAAAGCTGCTCATGAATTCATCCCTGATAACTCTACTGTAAAGTGTGATCTCAGACTCCATTCCTTTGGGGGAGGTTTAGTGTCTGCTGGCGTTTTTTTTAGTGTGTCCCAGCAGTTAAGTACTCCATTTATGTCTTTGATTGGCTAAAGAGTCCGCACACCTTGTTTCCAAATTTGATTGGCTGGGGATTGAAAGGAAAACCACAAAATCCTAAAAACACTGCTGCCTTGGAGTTCAGGATTCCTGTTCCAAAGGCGTCTCCAGGTCTTCCTGCCTGTTTCTGTGCCATCAGTGCATCACCTCGGACCCGGGCCCTGAGGGTGACGGTGCGTGTGTCGCCCCCTACAGGACAGCCCAGCCTGTGCTACGTGTTTGACGGTGACGGATTGTGCGAGGACTTTGAACATGGGTCCAGCGTTCAGGACTGCGGGTTCTTCACCCCCCCGGGCTACAGTGACCAGTGGGCCACCGAGGCGTGGGCGTCCCACCAGGACAACAACAGGTGCCCCGTCCAGGTGGTGACCGGGGAACCCTCCCTCACACAGGTACTCAGCCCACCTCTCCATCACCTTCCAGGAGACGGCCTCTCAAGGCCTGTGGAGTCTCCGCTCCTCTCCCTCTGCTTTAGCGATTTCCAATGCTTGTCTGGGAACAGCGCAGTGTCTGCTGCTTTTCATTCCAGCCCAGCTCAAATAACATGATTTGTAACTAACATCTCTCGAATGGACGTTTTCAACTTCCCTCAGCCAATGAACAACTAAGAGAGGTCGGGAAGATTTAATCAAATTATTGAGAGCCGAGCTGGAGCAGGGGAAAAAAGGGCAGCAGACAAATTGATTCTCCAAGAAGAAGCACTGAAAAACAAACTCAAGTCCTGAATACCGCAAGTGCATGATAATTTTATGAGTCAATTGTAGTTATTGATTCCATAGTTATTTTTTTTGCCTGGTGCACCGACATAGGAAGACAAAATATTGATCATTTCATTTCATAATTATGCAGATTTTTAATTAAGTGACAAACCTCAATTTAGTGTTTGGAATAGAGGTGGTCTTCCAAAATGTAGCCAGTTCTGGATTTTGTTTCAGGTTTTTGAATCTGGCAATTAATTGGCCTTTTGGGCAATTTCCCAAACTCAGACAGTGATTGTTCACAATAACTGCAGTCATTGTGATTATTCCAGTAATCTCACTAAACCTGGTGTGTTAATAGAACAGAGTGCTCTGTCACGCAATGAAACAGTCAGCAATAAGACAGTCACTTTATGATGAGGGATTTCAAAGGCGCTTTCAAATGTGCAAATCCTGAAAATGTGATTTTATCATCTTTATTATATTAGGCTCAACACTGCAGTTTTATCAGTAGGTTTAGGGGGATCATCTATCAAGTGTAAAAAAAAAAAAACAAAACCTCATTGACAGGGAATTTCCGGCCACCTGTCGAAGCTGGCATCCTGCGTGTCCTGGCTACTTCCCCTTCATTTCATCTGCTGGAAGCATGAGGATGTTTAACTGATAGAAGTTAATAAACATCACAGATAACAGGAGCAGTGACAGCCATTGACATGCAGTGTTTGCTGGTCTTTACTTGCAGCTGTGTAAGTCACAGTATCTGGATATGAACAATGGTCTGTCCCGCTATGCCTGGTTTCCATGCACTGCCCAGTCCCACGGTTACGGCCACTATGACCAGGAGCAGGTCTGGCTGAAGGTAAGCTTTCTTTTTATTATTATTATTATTATTATTATTAGTAGTAGTAGTAGTAGTAGTAGTAGTAGTAGTAGTGGTAGAAGTAGTAGAAGTCTTAGCATTACAAGTATTGGAGTGTGACCAGTTTATTTATTGGAATTTGTGTATCAAACATGTAAATAATAGGCTATCATAAGGCAGCATGACAGGAAAATTATCATTATTATTAAAATTAATCTTTAATATGAGCATCTGTCATTACAGAGGCTATTAGAGAGATGTTAAATGCTCTGTGGCTTTATATGTTGGAATTTAATGTGTTTCTGGAATAACGTAGCCCCGCTAAATGACTCCCTGCAGGTGGGGTTCACGCGTCCCGGAGTGGCAGCCTCTGTGATCATCTACCTGTCCTCAGACGGGGCGTGGCCTGGAGAACAGTGCAGGAGAGCCGTCACCATCCAGCTCAGTGACACCACAGGGACGAACCATTCCCTCGGTACGAGACTGGGGAGGCCAGAACCATTCTTTCAGCGCCAGGCTCCGCGATCCAAAAATCACTGATTGTTCATGAAATGGCCTTGGGGAAACAATGAAAACAGGAGCAGTGCCATTTTGGCTGTCTTCTGCTGACCCGTCACGCTTTTGTTAACAGTGACATCAGGGTAAACAGACTAATTAACATTGATTAATAGTCATCGACACATAACAGATCCTCATCATTAACAGGTGCCACACAGTCATTGTTTGTTTTACTTGTCCATTGCACCGTTTCGCCTGTAATATTTTCCTGTGTTGTGCAGATCTCAGGGTTTCAGTCAGATGATACGGTCATGTGCTGACGTGAATCTTATTGGCTGTTTCCAGGCACCTATGAGCTGTCATGCCAGCGCAACCCCCTGGTGGTCAACGTGACGCACAACCTCAGCCTGCCCTTCTTCTTGACAGCCGCTGTGCTCCTCAACTTCTCCTCCCCCCTGGTGGCAGTGACGGGCATCGCGCTGCGCACATCCTGCCACTTCAGCGCCTTTGCCCTGACCGGGTGCGATGAGGGTGGGGTCTTCCAGGACTACCACGTGCTCTTACACACACATGCACACATGCATGTGTGCGCACAGCCTCACAGACACATACACGCATGCACACACATGCACGTGCAGATCCACACACACACACACACACACACACACACACACACACACGTGTGCTCACAGGCACACACACACACACACACACACAATACACACACACATGCATGCACAGAAACACACACATGCACAGATACAAACACTTAAAAATGCTTCCGCAAACCACAGAGTGCTTCACTAGTAAAACGTCACACTCACACTGTGTAACGTGTCAGTTGTACTGCTTCACACCAGTTGATGCCAATGTCTTACTGTCAGAGTCATAGTCTAACAGCATACAATATTACAGTGTGCTCTGCAAAGAATCATGTCAAAACTAGATCGTACTGCGTTCACAGCAAAACTTTGGAGGAAAAGTAAAGGCATAGAATGTGCCTCTGGAGCAGTAAATTCGATCCCTTTTGGACCCTGTTTCAGTTAAATTAACACCACATAAAGCAGTTTACGCTGTTGTTTCTTAAAACCCCTAAAATCATATTCTGAGACGTCTGTCATCACATTCGGCTCTCGGATTGCTCCTGTCAGTCGTTATGCTGTCTGAGGGTTGGTATGGTGGAGAAAGCTGCGGAGGGCTGTGAAACCTAAGCGTGGAGAAGGGTTACACCGCGTATGATTCAGGGGTTCGTTTCTGCGCCTCTGTTCTTCACCAAAATTTAAAAATTCACTCAGCGTGAAGGCTGAGTTCCCCTGGCATGGGCCGCTAAAGCACAGCTCAGCCGCCGCCCCTCCATGAGGGTAATACCAAACCAGAAATTGGGGAATTGTTCACCCGAGAGGGATTTTGACTGGGGCCCAACAATTCCCCGAAACGACTTGAGTGGAAAACCTGCCGTAGACAGCCAGCAGCTGGCTCCAGGGAAGTCAGGCATGCTCTCTCCCTCCTCTCTCTGTCTCTATCTGACGCTCTGTCTCTCCTGTGTGTGTGTGTGTGTGTGTGTGTGTGTGCCGCCCTGCAGGTGTGTGCGCAGGCCCTGCAGCTCAGACACATGCAGTCCCCCGCAGCTGCAGCATGGCACGGTCACCTGCGACCCGAGACCCGGCACCCCCCACTGCACCGTGCGCTGTCACCAAGGTTACACCCTCAGTGTTCTGAGCGGCAAGGGCCTCCCACCCAATCAGGTGACAGCAAACTAAAGTATCTGGCTTCATAGATACTGCGGTATCTTTCTACTGAGAGTAATGGTTTAACACACTGGGTATATCGCATGGTAATGCTGGAGTCGGAAAGGTAAAGTCCGTTGTTTGCTCAGTAACTTTACAGGATGAACAGTTACATCACATCTGTAATATATGCGAGAACGTACATCACAGCAGTTAGGAAACCATTTTAGGAGGAAATCGCAGGTGCAATTGACTTGTATGGCCCAAATACTCATACTTTCACTGACATGTCTATTTTCAGTCTGGGATCAGTTTTCTAGGATGTGATATACACAGCTCAGAAATGTCACAACGGGCTTTTCAAAGCAGCTGAACTCAGTTAATGCACATCGTCTCATTTCTCAGCTGTAAATCAGTTGCTGTTTTTAAGGAGAAAACAAGAAGCTAAAGCCCTTTGGCTCTATGTGGCCAGGGTTTGGAGCATCTGCTGCGAATGTCAGAAACAAAGGCAGATTTCCTGCAGTATATCAGTGGCAGGCGCAGTAGATAATCCATAAACAATGGCCAATTCAGACCATCACAGCATGGAAAGAGCCAGTGCCTTACCATGTACATCCATCACTACAGGCTCTGCAAAATGTCTGCATTTTTACATCACCATCCTTTTCCTACCCTCATAATCTCCCTCTCAAGTCTTGAACGCGACTAAGTGCCAACTACTCAGTAGGTCAGTCTCTTTATTCTGTTGTTAGGGAATTTTTCAAAACTATACACTGTTGATGTCCCATCCAGTACCGTGTTATTTTCGTTTAGCCACAGGGACGGAGGTCATTCAAGCACGGGGTTCTCGGGTGAACGTCAGCTTCAGAGTTTTACCTGAAATGCACTGCTCTGACTTCCCCCTGCTGGCAATCAGTTACATGCAGTGTCGTAATTCCGATTTCAGTTGGGAGGTTTTCAGAAATCCGATCATTGGTTTTTACACTGTATACATTCTAAATGATTGATCAAAACCCCAGAAACCACTGCTTTTACATTGTGTATTTGAGAGTGACTCAGATGTGCAGTGAGTCAGTGACTCGGTGAGTCATTTCTAATGCGATTAAGGGAAATGGGGTGGTCTGACCTTGGCGTGCTTCCCCTTCCCTGGGCCCCTCAGAGAGAGACGGAGCTGGACTGCGTGCACGGAGCCTGGGATCGGGTCCTGACCTGCCAGCCCATCGACTGTGGGTTCCCAGACCAGTCCCACATCTACTTTGCCACCTTCTCCTGCTCTGAAGGCACCACTTTCGGGAGGAAGTGCACTTTCACCTGCAACCCCCCCGCCAAACTGCAAGGTGAGCGAGTGCCACCCCCCGCCGGTGGTTCATATTGTTTCTTTTAGCTGTTTATATATGATAAATATAGTCAATCTGGGGGACTAGGCAAAGAAGCTCTGGCCATGCTATGCCATCTCAGACTATGGTTGAGTGATCTCTCACATGTCTTAATTTAGAATACTAATATTTATCTTAACAGACCTGGTCTGAATTTTAACCACAGACTATCTTCATCCCTACTAAAATATGACTTAAAAAATGAGCGACAAGTTTGTGTTTGTTAGATAGACAGATAGACAGACAGGCATGTAGATAGACAGACAGATAAAACTGTGTGTATTGAAATAACTAAAAACATCTGGGTGTGATGCCTCATTACAAAATCAGTTTTGGAGACTTTAACCTCGGGATCGAGCCGGAGTCTGGCCCTCCAAAAGGACGGTGAACCACATCCGATTCGGCAGAAAGAGGCATCTGCACCGAGCCCTGAGTCACCGTGACAATATTGGCTGTTGAGGTCGGGCCGGTGGACCGGCCCCCTGGTTCCCTCTGCGTAAACAGGAAAATGGCATTAGGCTGGAGGATGCTGACAGTCGCAGGCTAGAAATAACAGAGGTGGAGGAAACAAGGGAGCGGTTCTTCTGACCCAGCACCTTAAAATAAAGCCTCTACATCAACAAGAACCAGACCAGCTCATCCTTCAAGGAGGAATCAGAGGAGCTAAGTGCACTTCTGCAGCGGTGATGTAGTGGAGGGTATATGCAGGCACACAGAGCATACCCACCTATTACCCTTACTGCAGTATGCCCACCTCCTCAGGCAGTATGTTTACCTATTATCCTTTAATATCAATATGTATAAGCATTACATTACATGTTGGTGGGCTTGACCCACCAACCTCTGGGGTCCCAGTCATGTACTTTAGCCACTAGACTACAGGCTGCCCCTTAGACTACAGCCTTACAGATAATAATATCACATCTCGGGCTGATCCAGAATCAGTCTTTCTTGCCTGCTATGGCTGTCTTGATATCTCATAGTTCAGTGATGGACAGGGATGGCTGCATTATTTTGGGGTGGGTCTGTAGTTCTGCAGTGGCAAACAGCGCTGGCTTGTTCGTAGATGAAACCGAATACGTTGCCGGGTGACAAGGCCTCAAACACGCTCCACTGTCAGTCCGTGTTAAGGGACTCTACTCAAACGAGTTTCACCAGAAAGCAGTTGCTGAACCAGAGAACAGCAGAGATGATTAGCCAGCCAGGATTCTCCCTCTCTCTCTTTCTCTCTCTCTCTCTCTCTCTCTCTCTCTCTCTCTCTCTGCTTCTCCACTGCTCCAGAGAAAGGTTCCTGAACGGTCTCAGCTTCTTCCCAGAAGGCCTTGCTTTGGCTCACCACCCCGCAAAGCAAACGTTTTCCCTGAATCCAACAACGCTCTCCAGGATTCTATAATTTTCCCTTTCCCATATTTTTTTTTGTGTCTTTTTTTCTCTCATTATCTGCTCATTGGAGAAGCGTTGGTCTCAACATCATCGCCATCGTGTCATTATGTTGTATCGTTGTCACGGACAATTATGTCACACTGCGTCTTCCATTCGGCTCTGCCTTGTTTAGCTTTCTGTGAGACTCAGAACTCATTTAGACCTGAATGGAGAGTGCAGGCTTGCATTGTCTGATGTGAATGTCTTTGACTTGAACACTTTTATAAAGTGGCCTTTTTAATTTAGCTGCCTCGATCAATTAAATGCTTAATAGCATCGTGCTTTGTCTTATGAACATCTCTCACTTTTATTTCAAAGTGGAAATAAGGTTTTTTGAGGTCATGCTTTTTAACGACAATGATTTATATCTGAAAACTGCTACAAAGTACATACGACATTGTTGCAGTTGCTGAAATTGGTAATTGAGAAACTGCATGAAAGCGCGGGTTAAAATTTTTGATCGTAAATTTGGCGAGCATTTGGCACGGTGCCCAAAATCAAACAGGTCATATATTGCAACTCTTTAATTGCACAATGCTTTTAAGATCATGTGAACATTAGAAACCCTTTGCTGTCTGTAGCCATGGGTAGGAGTCATTATATTTTATAGACCATTAAAATTTGTACACAACTTTCAGAAATGTTATAATTAGAAGTATAAATCACTTCCATAATTCCAATAAAGGTACTTTAAGCCCAAAGGCAGCTGCTCATGATATAAACACATATGTTTTAAAATCAGACCTTTTTAAAAACTCTCAACTCCCGTTTCATACTTGGCTGATTGTTAACATGCAGTGGTGGGTTGTTGCTGAGGTAAATTGTGTAGGTACAGGGCCTAACCCAAACACAGATAAGCTGGATTTCTTGTGCCTGTGATGCATAGGATCTCTGAGTGAATTAAGGGCTGCGTTTTTGATCTGCAGTCAGCGACAAAAGCCTTTTAAGTGGATTTGATGCTTAAGCCTGGCTGCTAAACTCTATTTACCTGCCGTCCTGGAGCTCTGGGTTCATCCAGTTCACAGTGCACTCTCTGACCTTCTTTCATTACAAAAAAAAATATGAGTCATATGTCCTTCAGCTGCATTTGCCAGAGTGATGACACAAACATATGTATCTTTGTAAAGGTCGATTAAATAAACATGCAACTCCTTGAACCGGCTTTAAAACAGGTTGTATCTGATGCAGATTTTTTCGTGTTGCAGGTGCGAACAACCGGTTGGTGTGCTTAGAGGACGGCATGTGGTCCTTCCCTGAAGCCTACTGTAAGATCGAGTGCCCAGAGCCACCCAGTGTGGCCAACGCCAAGCTTCTGGTGCCACACTGTGAGGGACACGGGCACGACGTGGGCACCATTTGCCGCTACAAATGCAAGCCTGGCTATTACCTAACTGGCAGCCTCAACAAAAAGCCAAAGAAGTGAGTATCGTTGTGTCTGCCAGGGGTGCACACGCTTTGAGTTTTGTTTTTGTTTGATGGTGAATTTTGGCTGTGGAGCAGACTTCTCATGCCAAGGCGCTGCTATGCTTCTGTTCTGGTCACAGCAGCTAAATTTACAACCACCTCACCCCGATTCGCCGAACTGTGAATTCAGAATTCTACCTTTTCCTGAATAATTTCAGGCACAGAGACATAACCCAAAGCAGCTACGTGTCATATTCTTATGCTAAAACAAACCCCCCAGAAATACCCCTCATTATGAAAAAAACTCATGTGTTTCTTATAACACTATTTTAAACAGAGACACTCTCGTCAGCGTGGTAGCCAGACTCTGGTGTTAATTAAATTCCCTTCTTTCTGAGAGTCAAAGTTCATTTTAAAAAGCAGATGAACGAACCAATCAGAGAGGCTGCTTGTGGTGAAGTCCCGCCTCTAATGCTTAACTGATTGGCTGGCTATTGCCAAACACATTGTAAGAGTGGCATGGGGGGGCAGTTTTTGCACCTGCGCCTGTTTATTAGTTCATTCAACCTGCTTTTAAAATCGGTGGATGTGTCTTAAAATCCCTAATGACTCATTACTACTCTGCTCAATAGCCAGCAGGTCTAATAAAGATTTTTTACCTGATATTCTTGTTTATTAATGCCTTTGACATGTTTACACTCAAACGCATTTTATTGAGGTATGGTAAAACCTTGAACACAGGATCTGTGAGCTCAACAGAAATTATAGCCGAACGTCTGCTGTTAATGCCGATTTTTTCCTTGCTTCTGTGTGTGTTTCTTATCCATAAAATATCTCCCACAAAATATGGCTTCAATTGTAAGCTCTGCAAGAAAAAAAAAAGAAAAAGAAAAAAAATCACATCCTTGGCTCCATGTTAGTTTCATGTCTGCATCTCCTTTTGTGCAGCTTTCTTTTAACATACACCAAAATATGTTGAAATGCAGCCATTTTCAGAATTACTTGGGCAGTTCATAAAAGTATCAGAGGTTTCCCTGTAAATGTTTTCTACCAGCTGAAGATCAATCAAGAGCACCATAAGCTCAGCTCACAGGGGCAGGTGGTGTGGTTCTTAAAAGTAACCCTGTTATATATGGCATATGTCAGGAACTGAGCTCGTTACTATATTGATATACTGTAAATGAAAATTGTTTCCAAACGATGGATATAATATTCAATTTAATATGTGCCACTCATACTGACACGCATACTCACTGCCTGGCTGGTGGTGAAAACTGCTTCAGACAGACAAAATACTGGAAACAGGAAATCTGTGGTGTCTCAAAGTTTCATTGAGGTTTCATAAAAACAAAAATGGGAGGAGCTGCCATTAGGTATTAAGGATTCGGTGGTGTGGATCAATGAGCGATGGTCCAATGAGAGATAAAACAAGTCATTGATTGGCAGTTCCTGTGAGTGTAACTCCACCCTAACAGGGCACCCGAAAGCTCATTTTAACTCTCACTAGCCTGAAATACATAAACCCAGATGGATGTGTAGGACCGTGGTGCTCAGCAGAACCGTGTCCTGTGCCCTGTGCCCCCAGGAAGTTCCTGAAGGTTGAGTGTCTGGAGGGAGGCCAGTGGGAAACGGGGGGCTGTGAACCAGTCTCCTGTCCGTCCCCTCCACCTGTGTTCGAGGGCATGTACACCTGTACCAAAGGACTGGAGTTCGACAGCCTGTGCACCCTCCACTGTCCCGACCCCACCGAGAAGGTGAGAGTGGACCCGTGCCTCCTTCAGCTGAGCCCAAAACTCCATTAGGTCACTCTGTCAGGTTACCTGAGTCACAGGTAACTCTGTCAGGTCACCTGAGTCACAGGTAACACTGAAAAAAATGCCTGCTGTTGATGTTGTGAATTTTAGTGACTTGACATGTCACATATTTATTGCAGGAAGCCAAGTCAATTTTCGCTGGAAAATAAATAGTCAACTATATGCAAAAATCAGACAATGATTTGAATGGTTCCAGTTAAACGGTGTCATGTGGATTGGGGGGGAAGGAATCTGACAGTCATGTTAGGGTGAACCCTGAGAGATGTGCGTGACTCTCTCATCATCATTTCAGTCACTTCATTGTGTGAAAAAAACTGCTTCAATCCTTACCTGTCTGTTTAGAGAAAATAGAATGTCAAAAAGGATGAGAAAACTTCCTTGTGCTGTTTCACAATGTCAGCAGAGATTAATTTTCCTCATTCTTTTGAAGTTTCTGGTGCAGTTCTGTAAAAGGATCGAAATTATTCATTTATTTCAGGAAATTGCTGGCTTTGTTTTATCATAACTCAGACACAGATTAAGGATTAGCTTCAGATCAGTGTGATATAATATGGCCATTTTCACTCTCGTTTTTTCCTTCATTTTCCTCAACAGTACACCATCCGCTGCTCAAAGGACGGCACCTGGACGGAAGAGTTCAGGATGTGTCGGAAGCTGCAGGGGTCCTGCCTGCCTCCCCCCGACCTTAATTTAGTGGAGTACACCTGCGAGGAGGGACACGGCGTGGGTGCGTTCTCATATAATTCATAAACTGTAGTCAGATCCTGTCTGCCAACTCCAACAACTCATCCTAAAAAAAAACCCTAGCCAATCAGCAGTCACTTCAGATTAGTGAAATGAGTAGGGGAAGAGGGGAAGAAGGAAGATTGGGTTTGGGATCTGTTCAAAAACTCAGATCTCAAAAACCATTTTTATTCATTAAAAAGGAGAGTAAAATCAGGATGAACTCCAATAAAACAAACTACAACTTTCACAGCAATGTTTACAAGAGACTCACATTTTTTTTTCTGTCAAATTTGTTTTCTTGTTATTTGTCTCTGTAATGTAGCGTATACGTTTTGCTGTGATATTGTCCAAGGTCAACTAGATTAGAGTACCCATGCGTGTCTGTGGAAAGCAGACTCACCAGGGAAAGACGGCAGCGCTAAAGCAGGTGGCAGGTGGCACAGTGCTTTGAAGGCTGAGCTGCCAGTGACAGCTAACCACAAATGGCTGGTTTCAAGCTTGGATGGTTTTCTGATGTTTGTACATGAATATATTCAACACATGCAAATGAGGAAGGGCAGGAGGAGGAGGAAAAAGGGAAAAAAAAAAGAAATGCTTGCTGTGTGAAACTGCAGGTGCGGTCTGCTACCCAACATGCATCGTGGCCTTGAGTGACCCCGTGGTGCTGGCCAATGACGTCACCGCGGACACCGTCAAGCACTGGATGCTGCCAAGCAAGGTCCAGGTAAAGGCGGTTACAGGCGGTTACAGGCAGTTCTAGGCGGAATTGGCAATGCACTGTTATTATTATTATTGGTTTGATTTTATTGGCTCACTCCAAAGTTAAATGGTTTCTGTTTTATTTTTTATTTTCAGTTAAATGTGGATTATTTAAACAGCTGGGTTTTTTTTTACTGGTGCAATTCAGGTAGAGCGTCTCATTGAATTATAGAGGGACACCTGCTCTTACAACAGAAATCTGGCAACTTTTAACACGTCTGTTTTATGATGATGGTGATGGTGATGGTGATGGGTTGCATGTTTTACTAGGTACAGGAGGTCTCGCCTCAGCCACAGCTTGCTTCCATTTAGCTCCCATCCGGGTGATGCGTGTCAGCCATTTTGATTGAGACAGAGGGAGAGAATTACTGAGCCAGTTAAACAGGGAATTAGCCATTAATGGGGAGCGCGGTTTGTAATTTGGTTGTTATGTCTAACCCAGAAGACTGATTTTGGTAAATATGGTGATTGTGTCATCATCACCTAACTAAATTTTGTCATATTTATTTCTATCTATGCTGTTTAATAAAACACAGGAGTACTTTTAACAAACATCAGCTTTTTGCCCTCAGGAAGATATGTTTACCTTTGTTAGCGTAACTCCAGGTATTGTAATTTCCCTCTCAAATGTCGATAGTAGGCTCTCTATTGAGACGAATGGCCTGTGATCCGTTTTTCCCCTGTCTGTATCCACTCGACCGCTCCGCCGATGACCCACACCTCCACTCGCGCGGCTCTGACTCGGGAAAAGAAAAATCTTTCCGTGTCTCGAGGAGCTGTCATCGGCTTCCCCGGGCCCAACGCTCCAAACAAGCACCGTGGCTGGAATTCCTCGGATGCCTCAGCGTGCGAGCTAATGTTGTTTTTCGAAGAGGGCGACTTGCCTAATAGGGTCCCCAGGGATCACTTGAGACCTAATGTAATCACTCCTATTTTCTGAGCTTCCATTGGCTGGCTCTGTTGGTGAGCCAGGAGCCCGAGGCCCTTCAAGTCAAATAGTTTGGAGCCAGGCTTGATAACTTGTGTCACATTGTTGGCCCATCCTCGTCGTGCGAGGGGTAGAGTTACCTTCGATGGAGACAGAGCCCAGATTCAGATCTCCCCACCTCTCCCTCGCTGCGGGACTCATGGGAAGACCCTGTCACTCCTCGGCCACTTTCTTGGATGGACCTGTTGGACCATTGAGGAGAAGGGTGTGCTGTAGGTCGCTCCTTTTTTCAGGTCATAATTTCAACACCATTCACAACATCAAAGGCTGCTGGGGGAACTGAGCGCGTTGTGGTTTTTGGGCATGCAGGATCACCAGATATATATATATATTTTCATTTCCAACAGCTCAATCCAAATATCTGCTGGTGGGGTAAGGAGGACAAAATGAAGGGGATCGGTGCTGGACGGCACCCCAGAGATTCTCTGAAATCTTGACGAGGGACGGGCTTCGTCCGGGACGCCTTGAGTGTGCACACATGATTGGCCAAATACATCATGCCCTCATAATTCAAGAACACGTCACATTAATCATTCAAAAGTGTGCTTCACCAAAGGAAGTATCAGGCAGCTTTCTGCAATGAATTACAAAGATTATTTTGATAAGGCGAAAAATGTCCATATTTGGTTTTTGACCTTTTCCATGGAACTCCATTGTTAATGGACTGTTGATCATTTCGCCGAAAGATAAAGAATGATGCAAAAAAGTTCAGAAGGCCAGAAAAGTTTAATTTGAGCTGTTTTGTTACTCTGTTGTGCCACATAAGGCGAACACATGCTCTTACCTGCCATAGTTTGGCAATAGTGTAGATGACAGAGGACATGTTTCAGCTGGGAGATGGATACAGATTCTGAAGTTGTTTTTTTTTGTTGTTTCTATCCTGCAGAACATTGTTTGCACAGGTCTTCTGAGATGGTATCCTGACCCTAAGCTTGTCTACTGCATACAGTCATGTGAGGTGAGTCACACACCCAATCTCAACAACCTGTCTTTCGCATTCACCGTACATGCCATAACAAGTCTTTGGACCACCAAGATATCATGTCATGGTATTCCATTGTGATATTTTGGTTGTGTTTGGGATTACTATCAAACATAATCCGTGATATGATCTTGTCAGAATGATTTTGAACATCTGACTAACAGGTGGAATTTGCTTGGTCAATTGACTAAGTGGAGATTATGTAATGTAACGCCAGTGGGCTTCGTAATAAAGTCTGGAAGGACAGTGCTCCTGTCACCCTGTGAAATTCTTAAAATGTTCTCAGCTTCTCTCAAAAACGTTAGATGGTGCATACCTTGAATGCTGGTAGACTTGCTGTATTTAATTTGCATGTAAAACCCTGCCTATCAAAGACGCAGACTTTGCTGCACTGGGAGACCTCTAGTGACAGTTGTCTTACATTAATCCAGTGAAAACTGAAAGAGCCACTTTATGCCTCAAATGTCCAGATTATCTGACCTGGCCAGGTTATAGTACTCAGTGCAATCCCCCGATTTGCCATTGTAAACACAAGATGCAGAAATGCATTCCAGAAATATTGGGAAAATGTTTTGTGTTATTCTGAAGCCCTTAAAAAATGAACAGATCTTCCTCAGCCCTTGTGCACCAAATTTAGCTTCTCAGCTGAATGCCAGTGAAGAAAACCCTTCCAGAAAACGCCATGAGCAGAATGTTAGACGGAGAGGAGTGATGTTGATAGTGCTTTTGGAGGCCCTAAGTAAATACACATTGCCTCGGCTATGCTGTGTTACTAGAAACAATCACATGTGCCAAAGGAGTCCGTCTGCGAAGTGAAAAATTCCTTGGCATAGGAAAAACTAATTACATTAACCTTGTGGACACACATCATCGACCTTTTCCAAACTAAATAGATTATTTTCATTTGCTGTGTACTGTGTGTGTGCCACGTGGGGTATATTGCCTCTTTCCAGTGTCAAATGTCTAAGGGGCTAATTCTCTCCAGTTATTAAGATGCTTAGGTGGTCACATCCAGTACGCTTCATGCCAGAGACAAAGAAAGGGCCCGCGTATCTTGCCCATAGTGTGCGGTGTGCAAGCTATGTGCTTGGGTGCTCTGGAGCTAACGCACATCCCAGAATCCCCATGAAACATTTAGGAAAACACAGGGATTTTCTGTCTGTCACTGGGTGAGGTTCTGTCATCACTAATAAATGAACATACTTGCCTCAGGCCTTTTATAGGAAGGTGTTCTCCCCCCAGCAATTTTGTGCAGCAGCAAAAACAGCAGGATGCTGGGATATATGTTGTATATACTGTGTTATAGTAATAGTTATTTAGAGTACCGTGTGCAGCTATGGATACTGTGCTATAAGAAAGTTATAGTGGCTCTTGAAAGAGTACAAAGAACAACAACAAAATTGGTCTCTGGAAGAAATGTCAGAATGTAAAATGAATTTCTCAACTTGTATCAGGAATGTTTTTGTATCTTTATTTTCTTTTATTTATTTTTTTCATACAAGGGGTCAAAACAATGTCAGTGTTTGGAAAGACATTCTCGATCATACCAGTACAGGGAGAGACCCTCTGTGTTTTAAAAATCCAGGCTTGACACAGTGCTGGGTACTCTGTAGACTGCAGGTAAATGGCAAGCTAAGATGAGCTGGTTGGTCTGCTCTCGTCATTATCTATTCTAATGTGCTTAATGTTATGATCCCCTCCTTGGAATTGTTCCGCTGCAGTCAGATGGGGCGTAAGACAACAGCAAAAGCTAGTTTGCTGCAAAAATCCCATTATCACAATTTTTCTGCTGACAGACGGAAAGCCAAGGATATAATAATGTTTTGTGGGGAGCTATGGGAATCTGGTCCTCTTTTTAAGATAGAGAAATGATGAGCAGGGTTTGACCGTTCATCCTCTCTGACAGGGAGCCAGGACCTGCTGAAACCGACTCCCACAACGATATGACTAATGAACCGTTAACGTTCCAGCGACCACTCTTTGGCGTCGATCGCGGCAACTCTATTTCCAGGACATGAGCTCCCATTTATAACACTTAAAATGATTCCCACCCCCCCATTTCTCCACACTTTCAGCCTGGAATTAGCCATGGGTTTGTCGAGTTTAGCTCAAGAGCAGTAGTTGTTAAAGGCTGTCAGTGATAGATGAGCAAAAGACGAGGCCAGAGGACTTAGCTACAGCAGGGCCCCCTCACAATTTATCACGTGCCGAAAAGATGGACTGTGGCCGTCCATAAAGGTGTGATTGACTGCGTTGTGAATCAGGTAGCTGCTGGCATTCATGGGATCTCTCAAGTTGTCGTCGCTTTTATTTTCTGCGCTAGCAGAAGCAGTGCTAATCTTGTAGATTTTGTTGTGTCTGTTCCTATTTTTGGCTCATAGTAAAACAACTGCACGCCGGTTTGCGCCTTTACCAAGAAGCTGAGCCTTCCTCTGACACTGCAGGCAATTGCAATAATTCCACTGTCACCATATGATGACAGCAATGCATCAGCTTACCATATTACACATTTCCTGCTGAACTGGGTTTTGACGCAGGCCTAAAATGCACAGGTCCGAATGTTGGTACGCAACATAGCCTTTGGCAAAAACAGCGTGGCTGCCAGCTAAAGAGCAAAGACCTTGATGCTGGCTATGAGAGTCAGCATGCGAGAGACAGCGGGGAGTTTTCACACCCCATATGTAGAGCGTTTGGGTGAGCGTTATCTTTGGAGCGGGCCGACGCCGGGCCCCTTCGAACCCGAGGCCTTGCAGGTGCGTTGCATTACCTGGGGCCTCTATGTCCCGCCAGCCCTGGTGGGAATTCGAGTAGCTCCTTCTCCTGCAGGACGCTCAGATTTACTGCAGCCACATCACAGACTTTAAAAAAGGCAGCGGAGAATCCTCCAGCCAGTAAATCAGTCCCCATCTTCAAACGGGCCCCTCAGGTTGAGAGGACCGCAGAGTCAGGGGCCAAGACTCGGCCCCGACCTGTCTGCTTTGACTCATATAACAAAGAGAGGGGCCGATTCCCCGCCCTGCGCCGTCGCAATGCGTACAGCAGTGACAGCGCCATAAACTCCCATCTCACCCCGTCATTTCTGTGTCACGCCTTCAGTCTGTACATTGTGCAAGTGGGAAACTCCAGTAATGCTCTTAGGAGAAGCCCCGCGCGCATCCCTGCTGCAGCAGACACAGCTGTGTGTTTCCATTTCACTTGTGTTATTTATATGTGCAAAGACAAGGGTTAAATGTGCTGAACCCTCGTTTAGTTCACTCAGTGATGTAGTACTGGGGCCTGGGGGGGGGCAGATGACCATTGCAGGTGTCCAAAACAGGATTTGTGTACCCCGATCAGATAAATTTAGAATGGTTAAAAAATATCTCACACAGCAAGCCAAAAAAGAGATTTAAAACTGTTCACTGGGGCTGAAAATACCTAGTCTGGGTTGGATTTGTCTTCATATATTTGTGACAGCACTTAGCCTTTTTTTCCCTTTAAAGGAGCCTGGTTTTTGAATTTGAGGATTCCTTTTTTTGAAGCAACCAAATGGATTGTTTTAAAAAAGAAAGCTATTTTTAACTATTTTTGAACATAGATATTCAAGGTTCAAGTTAATGATTTTGATAATACTATAACATAATTTAACCTGGGCTCAAATGTATGTAAGTTTGTGTCCTCTCTGTCCCATGGGTGACTCATTATCTGTTGCTGCTCAAGTATGGAGGGTTCCAGTCGGGACATGCCATGACTCACTGTGCATGAGTAACTCCTGTACTGAATCCCACTCCTGGAGTCTGACTCACTGTGCATGAGTAACTCCTGTACTGAATTCCACCCCTGGAGTCTGACTCATTTTGCATGAGTAACTCCTCTACTTAATCCCACTCCTGGAGTCTGACTCACTTTGCAAGAGTAACTCCTCTACTTAATCCCTTACCTGGAATTTGACTCACTGTGCATAAGTGACTCCTCCTGTACTGAATCCCACTCCTGGAGTCTGACTCAATGTACATGACTGACTGCTGTACTGAATCCCACACCTGGAGTTTGGTTTACAGGTGTGAAGGTTGGGATGTCATTCACTGATTTTCATGTTTTTCTTGTGACTGCACCTGTGACTCAACTCTAATCAGTTCAATGGAACCTTGTTTCCATGACTACCTACAGGTAGAGAAGACCAGGGGGAGTAAGCTCTTATTATGAGTGAAAAATGTCACATTGTCATGACTACCACAAGATGCTGAGAACAGGGATATGGGTCACGAGAGATATCATGTTAGCAAGTTCAGTGCTGGACATTCACATCCAGGCAGGTTCAAGTACTGACCAATAAAACCATAAACACTCAAAGAATGTATCAGTGTCGCTCCAGGTACAAGAGCTGCCAGCGGCAAACAAAGGGATAACACACATTTCATCAAACACGTTTCTTGGGTGGATAAAAAAAACCTAGATCCCCTTTCGATTCATACATTATACAAAGTGTCCAGCTTGCAATGCAAACCCAGTCATTCAGAGGTTCGCCACCAGACGTGTCCAAGAGAAACATTCAAAGTAAAGGGTAAATAAACATTTTATAGCCTCTGCGCATAACCTCTGTTTAATTAGCAGTTCCCGAAGGAAGCGAAGAGAGAGCTTCAAAATTTCCTTGCTCTCCTGAAATGTGGTTCATATTTGCAGATAGACCCCGCAATTCAACCTTGTTTTCAGCCGTAAACCTACCCACAATTTATGGAATCCTTTTCAAAGTCATCCAAGGCACTAACTCCTAAAACTTTGGCACTCACCTCCTCGTTGGTTTGCCAAAGTAAATGGATGAGACTATCGGTGTGGATGGGTGAAGTGGCCAGCGGGGGGGGGGTGGGGGGGGGGGGTGTATCACTGACAGAAGCTGCCTTGACGAATACATTTACCGAGATACAAATGAAGAAATAACCTTCGATGCTGAAGCTGGAAGCTGCTGAAGCAGTGAAGTGAATACCTTATCTGCCTGTTCAATTAAAAGAAAGACATTGAAACGAATCACAGAGGATTATGCCAAAAGCAACAGTCTAGAGAATAAGCAGCTCTAAACGTTGGGGTTGTGTGTTTGTTTCATTATGTCAGGCATAGCAATCGGGACTATTTCAAATGGCAGCGTTATTCCTCCCCAGTAAAACTATGTCAACAATGAATAACACAGTATAATCATTGTTAAAAAAGACATGACGGTAATATTTACTTCATTTTATAACCAGGTAATGAATATGGCTTTATTAATGTCCTGTGGATGGAATGTTCTACTCCAGCCTCACCACATGCAGCATGCATTTCTAATGACAGCAAAAACCAGCAGTGCACTTAAGTACCACTTTTTAGTGAAAAAATGAAGTGGGAAATTTGGAGTGTGATTTTATCTGAGGACCAGAGAGCCTTCAGCATGATTTCTCTGATGCCGACAAAATGTGAGACATACTTAAAAAAACGAGAGGAAGGAAATCAATCCTCAGATCGTTTGGGACGCAACCGGAATTGATTTAGTGCTGACTTAGTATGCACATGGACACGTTGCCGTTTACATAAATTAAAACCACACTCATATATTTAAGACCTGAAATAATTTTGCCTGTATTCTGTAACTTAGTATTTAAGTATGAAGGTAACAAATAAACACAGCCAAAGAAAGAAATCTGACATCAGAATTATTTTGTAATGGTGAGCATTTGAAATTTCTGGGCTAGTTAACAAGCAGTTTCAAATTAGGTCTGTTTGTGATGTCATAATTGGGCATAATTTGCATATCATTCCCTCATGTGATGTAACATAGTTAGCTGCATGGGTGGGGTGCTATTTTGTTCTCCATACTTGAAGTTTGGTGCGGAGTATGTTTTGACAGGCTGACGGCACTGTAAAAAAAAATCAGTACTGTCCGACAATCAGAGGGCTGTGGTTCATTAAAATGAGTGTGTGAATGTGTCACTCTCACTCACATGACACATTCATTACAAGAGGATGGAGAAGTGGCTGAGGGGAAATAGACGATGACAGATATATATTGACATTTTTCATCCAAAAATGTACACTCCATTTTCATTCCAAAAACCTTACACATTCATTCAGTAGGTGCCCAGTGACGATTTGACATTGGAATTTAAATAATCATAGCTAACAATTTTTGCATTTGTTTATCGTTGGAATATTTTTAAGTCTAGTGACTGAAAAGCAGCAAAATTCGTGTTTTTAGACTGAGAATGCAAACTGTTTTCAGGGTACGGTTGAGACCCCACATGTATGTATGTGTGTATGTATGTATGTGTTCATGTTTGTGTATGTATGAATGTATTGTATGCTTGTATGTATGTATCAATTAGGTGAAGTTAACCCCTCAGAATGTAGTCTCTGGCTTTTTATGTTGCTATTCAAGCACAATGAGGCTGAAGAATTTGAAGATTTACTGGTATGTCACGCGTCGTGATATACTAGGTTACGTCATGACCGTCACTGGTAGTCATGCCTCTGTGAGTAGTATTATTTATATAACATTTCTCTGTCATAAAATATTCATCCAGAAAAGAATTCATAAAACTGATTTGTGCACCTGAAACTATCCAAGTTCCAGCACTCGCGATGCCCGTACTCCCGTCTCATTCGCCTTCTGATCGCTTTTCATGTCTCTCCATATTTATTCATCCCAGTGCAAGGCGGAGTGCCAGTGACAGACATCATTTCTCTTTTCCATAGGATGCACATATTTCTCTCTGTTGATATCTTATTTGGAAAACACAGTTGGAGGTGAACAATCCATTATAAAAAAAAATAATAGAATAAAAAATGAAAGGATTTTTTAAAAGGGGGGGGCAAGCTCGGTTTAGCTTAGGCTGTGTTTTTCAACAGGGACTGGAACTATTTATGGAACGCGTAAACTCTGATGAGACGTCTTACGTTACTAAAATATTCGCTATATCTGCCAGGCCATCTTTCCTTCCTCTCCCGCTCTCCCATGTTGCTAAGCAAAACAGTTGCCAGCCACTGGAGACTCTGTGACAACATTATAAATTACACCCCTCTGTATGTCATACACTGCATCTGATCCAGATGGCTCCTATATGGAGCGTAAGTCTGCCAGGCGTGTTAGGGGGTTAATCCATGCCCGAGAGCTCCTCAGCATGTATCACTTATTCTGGCTCTCAACAACAGTCTGAGGCAACAGAAACCCGGGCCAGGGCATAATCAAAACAGTTTACCTGGGAGGATCCTGGTTCTGCTACCTGAATACACGCATGCTCTTCTGCCTGAGGCCCCGTGGACCCCCGGTCGAGGTTCAAATCGGCCTGCTTCTTTGATTTACTCCTGCGAGGAGAAAAGAAACCCGATCCCAGGGAGATGATTTTGAAATGTCAAACACAATCCTGCCAGCATGAAATGCAGCGCAGACTTTGATGTTCTACCATAGAAATATGCCATTGGTTATTTATCAGAGAAGATTTTACATGTGTTTAAAATCCCGGACACTTCAGACACAATATAGCGGTAGCCCTGTAAATAAACGGTGCCGATGTAAAACGTGACATGTGAATGTCGCTGGACAAAGGGCGCTATTTCACTCCTCCTGTAGGGGTCAGGCAGAGCAATGTAACAGCGGACAATTCATCTGACTACCCTCAGGCTTCGGTGCTTGTCGGATGTCTGTTGTATAATGTTAACCATTCCTAGCAGGAAGTAAATCTTCTAAAAGGTCGATCAGACATGAAGGGAGTGGAAATCTGCCTCATGCCATATGTTCCGGACCCTCCCATTCAGACTCAGCCATGTTCAGGTCAGGTGATCGGGAAGGCCAGGGCAGGTGTCTGAACTCATTGTGGTGTTATGATTATGCTGATGCTATGTCAAAACCGTCCTGAAATTTATTTGGCATCGCATACAGGGATAATAACTTACTAAAATATGGGTACATATGTGGAAATGTCTTCACCATAGGGTGCTCCTGGTTGTCTGAATATGACTTTGTATTCTTTGGCCTTTGTATCATCCAGAATAATAAGCAAACCCAAACTGGACCCTAACAACAAAAATGTTTCTCTCGATGGAAGTCGTTGCGACTAAAGTTAATGGCTTCTTAATGTACTGCTTTTATTAATCAGATAGTATTACTTGTTGATATGGTAACTGTCGGTGGTGGGCAGAACCAGAGCTGTAGAGCTCTGATATGAGATAGCAAAGCCATAGTATTCATTTAGAACGACAATCAAGCCTCGTGCCTGGTGCTGCTTCGTAGGTGTTCATGTACACGAAACTGAACCCTCTCCAATCAACCAGAAATGAGAAGTCAATATGGCCGTGGCATAAATGACAATATATTGTGTTTATTATAGTTTGTTCAATAAATTCTGGCTTGAGTTCAGTTGAGTAGAAGCAGATTGACCCTGTCCACAACCTCTCAGTGTGGTATGCCTGGTCTTGTCCGCTTTATTTTCTTTTTATGATGTATTTTCAATTCCTCAGAAAACACAATTTAGAAAGTATGCGAATTATAAGTAACAGCCACTCCTACATTGTCAGTTAATGTGGTCCAGAGCAGTTGCTAAAAGACACATTTCAAAACAAATTTGAAAATAAACATTCTGGTGTGAGTTATTTTTACATTTGGAAGAGGACAGATCCTGACTCCCGTAGCTTTGCTGTGAAGTGTTACCTAAAACTTGTGTTGTGCTTGGACACTCGTTCAGAGTTTATTAAAAACAAACCAGAAAACAGAGAAAGAAAATGATTTTTACATTACAAGTGAAATGAGGGGGAACATAATTAGTATGGTTTTCGGGAACTCTTGGGAGCTCAAATCAGGAGGTACATATTTTTCTGAGGTGAAGTGCCAGCTATAAAGCGAGGGCCTTGAAAACATTCAGCCGTTGCTAGGGCATTTATTTTGTTTATTGTTTCTTTCACTTAGTATTAAATGTGATCCTTTGTGATCCTGTCTGAGCGTAGCCCCCCACCCACCCCGTAAGTCGGTGGACTTCAGTTTGATTGGCACATCTGCGAAGCGCGCTAACCAGACGAGCACCAGAAGGACTGTTTCCATGGAATGAAATTAGACATGAAGTGTGCAGACATTCACAACTTCTCGAATCCGTGCTGACAAATATTCAGCTAATGAACACCGCCTTGTTTGAAAGATATGTTCTGATATCTTTGTGTGTGGTGCTGCAAAATGGCTGCATGAGTATATCATGGAAACTGTTGCTATTGGGTAATTGTGTTTTTTGAAAATACCAGCAACTTTTTTTGTGAATGTGAGTCAGAAAAGGGTTGGTTTTCAGCTAATTCATACAGCTGAAAACTTTTCTTGGCCTCTACAGCGAAAACAACTGGATATATTCTAAACCCCTCTTTGAACAAAGTCCAGGAAAGCATAATAAAACAACCTTCATTTTTTTTTTAGAATCCAGACTATTCAGTGTCCGACATCTTTATTTGACATAATAACTCACAGTTCACAGTTCAACAAGCTGCCGAAGGATGACTTGCGCTCACGATTGGGTTCTGTTTTGGTGAGTTTTCAGGCTGATCACAATTGGAGACCTTTGTTCTCAAACCAAATGTTTTACCCCATTGACATATTGTTCCTTTTGTCAAGTGAGAACATTCAGCTGTGCTCACGAGTACAGAGTCCTGTCCAGACTGGTTCAGGTTGTCTCAACCTGATTGCAACCCAAATCCTTTTCCTGGATCCAACGAGTATGGCCTCTTTTTTCTCCATTGTCCAGGTGCAAGCTAAAGCTTCTTGCGGTAGTTCAGGGCAGTGGTGAATTAGCATGTTTTTGACTCAGCTCTGAAAAATGTTGGGGGACATGGCTGTCCTCCTGTAAGGTAATTGTAAAATCGATGCAATAATGATGTGTTAAAACCACCAGAACGCAGACTACCAGTTTCATAATGTCTTATACAGAGTGAGCTCTAAGTCAATGATAAGCTCTGCGAGGACAACTGTTATATAGTTATCTAAAAAGACACAAACACACATGTGGCACCTCAAATAAGTTTTCTCAGGCTAATTTTGTCCAGGCAGGCTGCTGATAATGTCGGAGTTTAAAAGCATTTTTTTGTCACTAAACTGTTAAATATAGCTTTTTTCCAAGAAACAATGTTGTATCATTTTAACATTGACTTGCAAGCCTAGCATTCATGTTTTCTGAATTATATTCCTTATCCTTGTCCAGGAACACATGGTCTCCTTGTCTTAATTTAACAAGCTTTAACAAAGCTGAACTGAATGTTGTGGTCAATGCCGATCTTGTTGTCTTACAGTCAGGTCCATAAGTATTTGGACAGTGATACAATTGTCGTCATTTTGGCTCTGTACACTACCACAATGGAAACAATGAATATGTGCTTAAAGTGTAGACTGTCAGCTTTAATTTAACGGTTTTGTCAAAAATATAGTATGAACCGTGTACGAATTACAACTATTTCTATATATATATTCACCTAATGTTAAATAATTGGACAATTGGCTGGCCAGGTATGTGTTCTTCCCTCATTAGTTTGTTTGTAAGTGAGCATATAAAAGGTCTAGAGTTGATTTCTGTTGTGGCATTTGCATTTGGAAGCTGTTGTCGTTACCCTCAATATGAAGTCCAAAGAGCTGTCACTGCCAGTGAAGCAAGCCATCATTTGGCTGAAAAACCAAAACAAAACCATAAGAGAGATTTCAAA
Source organism: Albula goreensis (assembly GCA_022829145.1). Taxonomy (NCBI): domain Eukaryota; kingdom Metazoa; phylum Chordata; class Actinopteri; order Albuliformes; family Albulidae; genus Albula; species Albula goreensis. The sequence goes on along the minus strand of CM040764.1, from coordinate 21,485,889 downwards.
AACATTAGGTGTGGCCAAATCAACTATTTGGTACATTCTTAGAGAGAAAGAACGCACTGGTGAGCTCAGGAACACTAAAAGGCCTGTAAGACCACAAAAAACAACTGTGGTGGATGACCAAAGAATTCTTTCCCTGGTGAAGAAAAACCCCTTCACAACAGTTGACCAGAGCAAGAACACCCTCCAGGAGGTAGGCGTATCTGTGTCAAAGTCAGCGATCAAGAGAAGACTTCACCAGAATGAATACAGAGGGTTTACCACAAGATGTAAACCATTGGTAAGCCTTAAAAACAGGAAGGCAAGATTAGAGTTTGCCAAAAAAACATTTAAAAAAGCCCGTACAGTTCTGCAACAACATCCTATGGACAGAGGAGACGAAGATCAGCTTGTACCAGAATGATGGGAAGAGAAGAGTATGGAGAAGAGAAGGAAGAGCTCATGATCTGAAGCACACCACCTCATCTGTAGCACGATGGAGGTAGTTTTATGGCATGGGCATGTATGGCCGCCAATGGGACTGGTTCTCTTGTATTTATTAATGATGTGACTGCTGAGAAAAGAAACAGGATGAATGCCGAAGTGTTTAGGGCTGTATTATCTGCTCAGATTCAGCCAAATGCTTCAACACTCATTGTGCGAAGCTTCACAGTGCAGATGGACAATGACCGGAAGCATACTGCAAAAGCAACACAAGACTTTAAGGCAAAGTGGAATCACCTGACCTGAATGAAATTGAGCATGCATTTCACTTACTGAAGGCGAAACACCCCAAGAACAAGCCGGAGCTGAAGACGGCTGCAGTAAAGGCCTGGCAGAGCACCACCAGGGAAGAAACACAGCATCTGGTGATGTCTATATGTTCCAGGCTTTAGGCAGTCATTCACAGCAAAGGATTTGCAACCAAGTTTTTGAGCCCTTAAAACTGGGGGACTACATACAGACATAGTTGTAATTTGTACATGGTTTATACTATATTTTTGACAAAACCCTTAAGTTAAAGCTGACAGTCTACACGATAAGCACGTCCTCATTGTTTTATTTCAAATCCATTGTGGTGGTGTACAGAGCCAAAATGATGACAACTGTATCACTGTCCAAATACTTACGGACCTGACTGTAGTTTCCAACTGGAAAAGAAAAGAAAAACTTTTCCCCTTTACCTTTGCCAATATTTGACCACCCGGAATGTACCCCCATTAAATCAATAATGAATACGGATCGTTTTTTTGGTTCATAAATTTTTTTGGTTTATGAATGGTTACTCAGGAATGCAATCCCGTCGTGTGGGGATACCTATTTAACGGGTTGACAGGTTCAAAGATGGCCGTATTAGGAGTATGGAATAACCACGTCTCTTAAAAATGGAGTGTTGTAACACTTTGGAATGCTAAATTGAATGCAGATTTAAACTCACTCATTGATTGAAAGGTTTAGTTGAGACTGAGGTGAAATATACTGCATTCACAAAACATTCTTGTGAGGAGGGATTTTTGCCCCATTTCTTCATGTGTGTGAGCACATTAATACAATATTTTTATTAATGATACCAAAATAGCATTTCAGTTTGGAGCTGGACTAGATGGGGAAAAAATTTTAATTTCTGACATTAAACTCGTACTGTTCTAAAGGTTTTTAGTCAGATTAGTTGCTGCAACTGGATTCATCAGGATAAAGCAATCATTCAGCTACTAAACTAAGAGGACAAATCGTGATGTTAGCCTTTAGTGACGGTCAAAAAGAGGTTTCATGAACCCTATGAGGGTGGAGCTAATTATCTGTTGCTCACTAACATCTATGAACCAATCAAAATTGTCTCTTTCTCCACGGCCAGTGCAGTCATCTGTCCAAATCACCACTGAAAGAGGTGTTAAGTGCATGTATGAAAAAAAGCTGAACAATTACAATAGGGCCCCAGCATTTATGAATTTCAATGTTTCCACAAGCTTGATGTTATATTGTGTGGAGACACCCTGGTTCTGCCGCAGCCAAAGCTACGTAAAGCAGGACTTTCCATCGTTGTCCGGCCTGTCAGCGCCCTCGCCTCGCACCGCTGAGGAGATCCGGCCCCGCCTTTGTCCCCAGGTTCCGGAATCATCCTGCAGACGTCATCCCCCATCGGTGCTGGTTCCGACCTCTTGTCAACCCCAGGCTCGCATGACAAGAAACAAATATGGCCCAAAAAAAAAAAAAAAAAAAAAAAAGCGCGGAAAAGAGTGGCGAGTGAGTCACTCACAAAAAAGGCACATCTTTACCTCGCGCACTGAGAATGCAGGGTGAGAAAAAAAAGAAGGGAAAGACTTTGTTGAGTCTGTGTCAAGAAGGGAGGGAAAAACACTGTTTAAAATTCCACTGCGTCTTAGCACTTCTTGGCGGAAGGGATTTACAAGAGTCCCTATCTGTTCTATGAATCTGTTTTTAACAGTGTTCATATCAAAAGTGGTTGGTCTGTAACGGAGTTATGTTTTATGGTCTTGTTCTTTGGCCTCAGGGCTAGATATGAATTTTCACAAGTGTTGCGGGTTAAGCAGTCTTGTCTGAACTCTTGTTTTAGCTTTAATTCAAAAAAAAAAAAAAAGTTGGATAACTTTCTACTGCACTTTTTTGATTGGATTTAGAGTTTAGGGATTTTGGCATTTTTCAGGTCATTTTAGTTACTACTCCAGATGGACCACGGTGTTCTGGTTTGCTATGAGGGTGAATTAGATATAAAGGTAAGATTTGTGTATTTACCCTTGAGAACGGAACATCTGAAAAGATAACACTGCAAAAGAGCTGTATCTGAGTTTATTCATCCTGCAATATTGCATCAATATTTTTAAATAAAACAATATTTATGAAAATACCCAGGCATTGAGCTGTTCAAAATTAAATATTCTGCACCAGGCAGATCTCAGCTGACCTCACTGACTGTAAATGACCAGTCTTGCAAAAAGCATAACATTATAAGTCTGTTTGCATGTGACAGAAACAAATTAGCCGGATCAAAGGGAGTAAAGTTTTCATAGGAATGGAGTAAGACGCAGGAATTTTACTGCCACCATGAAAAACATCCTCTTCCTATGGTGAAAATGGAAGTGTATGTGTGGTTCATGTATGTGCTGCATAGATGTCTCCTTGTCTGTCTGCTGCCAACAATCGTCATTACTCATGTTAAGCACTACCGTTACGATTTTTCACCGTGATTCGGGAAGACAGACGCTGCCTAGCCCTTGAGCTGCAAACAGATATAAAGTTCAGAAGTAGAGACAGGGTCAGCAGTTGAGGTGAGAGGCCTACACGTGGCGCAGGGTGTTGGCCACGCTTTTTTTGGCTAAAGTCAGTCCCCAGAACTGCATAGTCTGAAGCTTAAAGCAGAACAATGAAAAATGATATCTGTTTATGACTTGGCAGCCCTGGTTTTTGTAAAGGAAAAACCATTTTGGATGAGGTGTACTTCAGTCAGAGGTGAAATTCTACAGAAATCTTCCCAGCAGTTGCCATTTCACTGCGATGTGGATTCAGGTACAACCTAGAGTCTTTGAAATGGCTCCACAGGCGCAAGGGGAGCCAACAGTAACTTTGGCTGCTTCACCTTGTTTTTTTTTATTTATTTTTTTATTTTATTTCTGGCATTCCCACCCCAAGGTTAAGTTGAAAAAGTTAAAGGCTGCCATTATGACGCATTTAAAGATTTTATGTACCTCAAATTTGATAATTGGGTACCGTTTCAGTCGGGTAAACCATGGCTCCCCAAAGAGCTGTAGGTATGGGTTACGGGCTCCTTTTCCCTCCGATTAAAATGCTGGTTTTATAGAGGTCACCCTCCTTTATGGGGCCGGTAAAATTGTAAAGTAATGTTTGTATCACAACATATGATGCAAACAGATGGGAATGCGTGTCTGGAATATCACTTGACTTTGAAATATCGGTCGTTTTAACCAGCCAGTGCTGTGTACAGAGGCATCAACAATATTAGATTCTTTTTGTCCGTTTAAAAATAAGGAATAACTCAGACTTTGGCGTTCACAATGTAAGATTGTAAACTTCTTGTAGAAGACGCTGACAAGCACTTAAGTACTATACAAATGAGCAGTTTGCACATAATAATCTCCATCCTTGATACTGAGCAGGGAATATAGGAGGCAGACTGACCTTTTCCAGTGATGGTTTTAAGGTTATTTTAGCAAACACACTTTTATTAAGTTAACCCTCAAATAAGGTGCAACTGACCTGTGCAAGTATTTGCCTGTAATAATAAATAATGTGATAATACTCTTAGTCATACATTACAGCATTATAATCATCTTATCTCTGATCCGAGGCATGGCAGTTCAATACGTTTACATCAGCATGTTACAAAAGAGAATAACAGCATTATTAGTATTGAATTACACCGTGAAACTAGTTATTTTGGGAAATGTTTTGCTTGAAAGGGAAGAAATAGCTTTTTTAATAAAGTCCTTGTTAACAGTTGGACATAGCAAGAACACTGCAAAAGTCACAGGGTGACATGGGAAATGGTGCTGGAACAATTCCCATGTTATAGAGCTCTTCGGGGGAAATTCAGGAATTCATTTTTTCAAATAAAGAAATAGGTGACAACCCTTATCAAAAAGCATAATATTTAGACTAACTTACATGGGAACGTAGTGTGTAAAATCTGTTTAGAGGATTGGGGAATGTATTTCCGCCAAACAATGTCCTTGGCAAACATAACAACATTAAACTATTGAAACACTCAGCCGTTAAGACTGAATGATCTGATAAAACTCAATCCAATCTGTTGTATGGGATTTTATTGGGAAATTCACTGAGAAACTCTGCCTACTACAGGACCGCTGATGGAGGAGAAAACCAGAGGACTGGTGCTCATCAGAAGTGTGTTTTTGTAGAAAAAATAAACCCGAGAGCTTCCCCTCGTAATTTCACCTTAATGAGAGAGTTCCCCTTTTTTGTTTTTTTTTCCAGCCCTTTGCGGGAGACGGCTGGTGCGACACCATCAACAACCGGGCGTACTGCCAGTACGACGGAGGAGATTGCTGCCCGTCTACCCTCTCAACCAGGAAGGTGATTACCGTCTGCCTCTCCGCCCCGCCGTGCCCTGACCCCCCCCGCCCTGGTCTCTGCCTGTGCTCCACTCATTATTAATTTACCATTTCAAAAACACAAGCCAGGGTCATTCCAATGCCTCTTCACCATCCAGATAGTTCGGACTGAATTCTGTGTTATGGAATCGATTTTTTTGCTGTGAGACTCACACTCTGCCCACATTCATAGTGGAGGAAAAATAAAAAAAACTTATGGAGTAATATTAATATCATCAGTTGCTATGCAGCTGCATGTACACAGAGGGCATATTTTAGAGTACTTAGACCTCTGGAGCTGGTTCGACAGCCTTTTTACCATACACACCTGCTCAAATTAGGGGAAAATCTTCTGCCGAAGCAAGTGTGAACTTCACAGAAGTAAGGAGCAAAGGGACATGATAAGTCGACTCTCTGCTGCACTGAATGAATAAAAACATAGCTTCAGCGTCATGAGGGCTGCTCTGGCTGCTTCATCCGTTTCAGCGTCTACTATTGGAGATTACCCACAATCCCCGATGAGTATTCAAAGGCATACGGGGGAGGTTCAGTCCTACCATCTGCCATACCACTGTCTCAACTCTCGACCACCACATCCCCCAACCCCTCCACACCCCAAAGCAAGTGAGCTAAGGCAGAAAGTGCCCGTCGTAAATGAGGGGACTGTTAAAAGCCCTTTTTACAAGGCGCGGGGCCGGGTGTCTGCGAGAGCGGTCAAACAGTAAAACAGCGTTTAAAACCAACAGCGTCTGAGAAAGCGAAACAAACCGAGAGCCACTGCATCCTGCCGCGGCCAGGCCGGGCGGAACCGGGGTGTTGGTCTTCGTGCGGCCCGTGGCAGGCTGCCGCCCTCCCAGGAGCTCCTCGCATCAGGATCCCCGGTAGGCAGAGTCTGGGTTTGGGTCCAAGCTGGCAGAAAAGCCGGACGGTGGACGGGCGGAGGTTTTATTTACAACAGCTTTCATCACCAGTGGAAAACAGCCCCTCTCACTCCCTCTCTCCCTCCTTCCCTCTCCACGACGTCACCAGCTGTATACATTGAAAACACTTCGTTTCAAAGCCAGACTTAAGATCCTTCCTTGTTTTTTCCTTATTTTTATGTGGAAAAGGAGCCCTATATATAGGGAAATAAGACAAAATTTCACACAATACAGTTATTGTCCTATTTTGTAACCTGTACCCAGATAAAACACCTGGAATTATTTTTATTATTTATATTTTTAGGGGCAACATCCGAATTGCGTATTTAGTTTGACTTGTGAAAACAGTGGTGAAAATGGTGTGTCATCCAGGTTAGAGCAGGGAAACACTGAATATAAAACAAATCCTGAAACTGATGCGCAGATGGTCTTGGATGCATAACTCCACCTCAGCCCCATCACCTCAGTCTATCCTGAGACAATGGAGTTTACAATGGTGTACTGGCGAAAGCTGACGCCTCCATGATAGCATTCGAGGTTCTACTCAGTTCTGCCTTGCACCCCATTTAAGTTTGACCTCAACAGCTCAGCAGCCCGAACACCAAAACTGGCAACAGCGGGAAGATAATATCCAAGACCTGGAAGCTGCAGGTCCAGAGACATTTGGGAGCGAGTAAATAAGTTGGGTGGTGCCAGTGACTGCAGACAATTGATTCTCTTGGAAATGGTGCAACCAGTTGGAACTGTCAGCCAGAATGAACGAGTTGTTCTTGACACATGGAAAAGTGACTTTGCTGATGAGGTCCAAACAAATTATTACAGAAGCATCCAGGATGTGAATAATGAAACACGCCTGTGTTACAGACAACAATGAAGGGCATAAACTATTTACCGTCAACGTGTGGGTAACTTTCGATCATGTTCTCTTTAATCAAAGCATGTTCAACATAACATTTAGTCAGTAGACCTGCATTACAAACAGAGACAATACCAAGTTTATAGCATTGCAGCCTATCGTACCATTTATTTCATCAATCTAGGCCTAGTCTACACTGCCAGTGTACACTGACATTCTGTACACTGATATTCTGGACACCACACACATTTACCAACAGTGTTATACGGTCAAACGACTCCACATTTGGAGCCTTGTGACTGCAATAATAATATAAAAAAACAGCCATTCATCAAAGCTTTTCGTTTTGTCTTCAAAAATAACATCTTTAACTGGCCAAGTTTAAAGTATTTGTAAACCAGCAAACGTTTCAGATGTTGACCCATGAAAAACTACACGAATCTCTGACTTTACACTCAGTCTGACTATTTTATTCTTCTACACACAAATGTAATATAGACTATATGAAAGTGGAGTTTTTTTCTGTTGGAGGCCTAGGCCCTTGGACTCAAATCGACATTGGTCTGGGGTATTGGGGTTAGGCCGCAGGAGACCTCTGCTATATGTGTTTGAAAACATTGTTGGCTGCTGCTTTCAAAAGAAAAAGGGTGAAATATAGGAATATAGGATAGAACCTCATACTGGAGAAGGTCTTTAAATTCTCTTGTGCTGTTGCCAGAAATAATGCGTAAGGCTCTTGAACGTACAATAAAGGGAACATGCCTGCGAAGCTGAATATGCAGCTATCTACAGTATCTATGAGTGCCAAACAAGCGGTCCCCAGCGGCCGTGTAACACTGCAGAGGAGCTCATGCTTTGGTGTGGCTGCGTACTCCTGCCAAGCTGCCTGAATGCAGGGAAAGAATAGGGGAAACTTTCAGCTCTGCACTATGACTGTTCCCCGCTCTCTGTGCCCAGATCCCATTATACTGGCCTATTTAACAAATATCCAAGCAACCCGATCAGTGTTTAACACAATTTAAAAAGACATTAACCTATATCCTACACACTGCGTGATATGTGTTGTCATACATTCTTGTTATAGCAGGTGACATAAGGTTCTTTGTCACTTGTCACATAGTAAATTGCTAACTTAATGACCTGTTATGTCAGTGTGTTACAAATGTTTATTGTTGCATATGTTACAACAGTGCCATGTCTAATATGCAGTTATACACTCACACAAATTGTTATAGCCTCATGTTATGTCATATTTATTGGCAACCTTATGATTAATGACATATAGGTCTGGTAGTACAGAGACTTTTTTCTCCATTCGGAAAGAATCACTCAGGTACAAACAGTCTATACTAGTGAGACACAACTGTTACAGACTGTTGTAAATGTAAGGTCTAAATTTAAGGTTAAATGTGATTTGACCTTTGACAGAAACAGCTAATTCATAGACATTGAAAAAATACAAAAATCTGTACAATATTACAATGAAGGCCATTCAAAATAATTTTACACAATCAGGTTTATGTGGCTAAAAGTATAGTCTACCCATTTTTCTGCAAACATAAATATCATGTGTATGTTTTTATCCCTGCCCCCCAGGCCTTTTCTTATGAAGTTAAGCTTCCAGAAGAGGCTTCCATCTGGATGAGTTATGTTGAGTGCTGGGAAACGAAATGCGAGTTTAATGCTGTAGATTCCTGCATTGAGAGTCACAGATCCATTGTTGGAAGGCGTCTGCTTGTTCAGCAGTTGTAAAAGATAGCTTTTCTCCTTTTTAAGAGACCCACTGAAGTGCCATTTATGTTACGAAAGATGGCCTTAGCTCTCTCTCTGTGTGTCCGCATGAGATTTTCCTATTGCGCAAAGTCACCGAAGTGCTTAACTTTCACTGCTGTACTGAATGGGATCTCTTTCCATCGTCTCGGACTCCTCTTCTGTGAATCAAAGTTATGGACAGAGTGCTGAATCCAGGCCTTTGTCGAGCCTCCAAGTTCTGAGAGATTACTATGGCCTTTTTGGTGATTAGTTTCTGAATGGATCTAGGAAGACATTTCCTTGTGGAAAAATGACAGGTTCACTCATTTCTAAATTAAGTATCATACCAACGATTAAAGCCATGGGCATTCGAATGTTACGCCATCTTTTTCCTTCTTCCAGGTCCATCGTAGGCATCCTCTCCGTGAGCTCAGACGTGTGTTTAACCATACTGCATTTCATGCTTTCTGATTCATGCTAAGTACATCCTGTCAGTTCGCTTTTAAACTGTTGCTTCGTGTGGATTTAGCTTCTTTTTAAAAGGCTGAACTGTGTCTCTTGACTCTCATCCATCACAGTGCTTAGAGTTGGTGTAACTGATGTTTCTGCTCTTGTGGATCCTGTTGTTTCCCCTCGGCTTGCTAAATGCCATTCTCATTGGATGGGTTTTTTAAAGCCCGGTACTGCATGCCTCTCAGCTGAACTTGCAGCTCATTTTTCTCCATTTGTATATTGTGCATTCATTGTAATTTAATCTCTCTCATAACAAAACATTGATACTTTTTAAAGAGGAACAGATTCATGTCGATTTTTATGAATAATTCAGTGTAGACTTTGTACGTTTATATTGGTTTATACTGTGAAATTCATTCAATTTCTGCACATTGCAACTCAACTACTTCATGACATAGTGCAGCATGATGGTCTACAAATGAGTGAAATTACACATCCGAGGGGGCTTCCTGTTACAAACACCAAACCCTGGCTTTGACTTTAAACAAGAAAACAACATTTGGCCCTCCCATATAGAGGCTGCTCAACGGAAACAGCGTGAAACAGAGGCTGAATCGCATTTGGCAACTGACGTGTTGTTGCCTTGATCAATGAACCAAGCCAGGAGCACAGGAAACAGTTTGTGTCCAAACACAAAATGGGAAAATGTGGTCTTGGATGTCCGTCTCAAAGAAAGCCCTCAATTAAATCATTAAGTCTGCTAAAAAAGGCCGTATGAAATCACCTTTAGCCTGTGCAGCTGCCTTTCATGTTTACTCTGGTTGTGACTGACTGCTTCACAGGGGCATCCGAGTTTATTCTGCACACAGCCCGAGGTGATGGCAGGAGTCCTAGACTAGAGCTGGCAGGTCCAGTTGTTGATTCCGAACATGTGTTGATTCACTCACATCTCTGGTGTATTCCGTCTTTTTAATACTGAAGGTTTCACATCATTCTGTCCACAATGCTCCATTTGGCCGCTGTATTTTTATTTATTTTTTTTCTCTTGTCTTCAGGGAGGTTTCCCCCCCGCTCCCCCAACCTCTTATTTTGATTTGTGAGGAAAAGTTAAGTGCGGAGCGTATAGAGGTTTCATACCCTTCCAGTTTAATCATGCGATGTGCTGATTTGATCGGAATCAAAAGAAAACCAGCAGTCCAGTCTAGGTAGACGTAAACACCTTGATGGGACCAGCAATTACTCAGAATCTGTTTGGTTTTCCCGGAAGATGAGCCCACAGAGTAAAGAGCCAGGGAGAAAAGCATCGAAACAAACAGCAAAAGCAAACCAAAAACAAACAGAAATTACATGAATGACGCTTGTCGGGGGTAATGAGCTGGGATCAATCTAGTACGTGTTTGGCCTTTCAAAACAATCAACCAAAAAAGAGGACAATACAGCATTAAGGTTTGAATGGCATTTTTAAAGAAAAAAATGTTCTTTTCATTTTTTTTAGTTGTATAACAGCTAAACTCCTCAGTGTGAATTATGACTTCTACAGTGATTCTGTTCAAATTCAGCATCAAATTTGCAACCCATCGTTGATACTACAGACCCAATTCATTATAAGCAAGTAGAAACGCATATACATACGTATTGTATGTGTGTGTATGTATGTGTGCGCATGCACGTGTGTGTGCGCGTCTGTGTGTGTGTGAGAGAGAGTGAATTTTATTCCCCTGTGAATCGCCTAATTCGAAGTGTAGCCGGGTCAGTTCCAAAGAGTTCCACGGACTCCCGCGTATGGCCCGGAGAGCGTACGGCCAGCCCAACACCTCTTTGGCGCCAGTTCCACCGACGTCATGATGACGCAGGTGCCTGCGCAGCTGATCATTCTGGCACGGGACACCTGCAGGTGGCGGATCAAATGCAGGAGCCCCTGGCTACACTGCCGACCAAAACCCTCCCTCCTTGGATGTTCTTCTGCTCAATTATCCAATACGCGGCCCGGTGGGATTGCCGCTACAGACAGCACGGTCAGCATTTGATCCAAACCACAGGGAATTCCGTTCTCCGGCTCGCCAAGCTCCAGTTTTAATTTTTTCTTTCTATGACGTGGGATTTTTTTTCTGATTTTGTTGTAAGGATGTAAATGCATCCTTAAAATAGTAAACGCAGCCTGAATGAAATAAAAAAAACAGTTTTGGGCCGGGTGTGAAATCTCTCGCGATCCTCTCGGAAATTGGCTACCAGGCTGTGATTCTATCCGATACTCATGTGCTTGTGTTCTGGTTGACTGACAGGTCATTCAGTTCGGGGCTGACTGCGACCAGGACGAGTGCACCTGCCGCGACCCAGAGGCAGATGAGAACCAGCAGAAAGCAAAGTTCCTGGGTCCCGGCAAGTTCTGATGGACCCAGAGATCCAAACGGGTCCCAAAGAAGAGACAGCACTGGGAGAATCAGATTTCCAACCAGACCACATCCAGTCAATTTCACCTCCGAACTTGAAATCACATTTCATTTTGTCATCCTTTCCAGGGAAAGTAAAGATAATCACTAGACAAAAAGCAGTATTTCAATTAGCAAGAGCTTCAGTATTAAAAACTATACCAATTTATAAAATATAGACTAATATATTTTGACAATCTCTAACAAAATGTAGACGTAGAAATGAAGGATTCATCATATCACATAACCATTTATGTATATTGTAGGAACCAAAGTCCAAATACTGTTTGTTGAAGATGTCATGTCAGATGTAGCTGTTTTTTTAAGAAATGTTTTATACAAATATTGTACCTATAGTAAGAGCTTGTTTTGTGCCATATTAGGCTTGACACACAAAAATAAATTATACCTTTAGCACAAAACAGTTTTTATTTGTTTTATCTTAAAAAAATAATGACATTATTGCAGGTGGTGCAGATGAAAAGTTTTTATATTTTGGGACTGCAGAAGCCATATGCCTGGATATGAAGTGTTTCTGCCATGCTGCAAGATACAGTGGTGATTCAGAGAATGCCCCCTTCGACTGCTCAGTGACATGGCATCATTATAATTAATCATAATCTTCAATAATTTGTTAAAAAAAACACTGATGATTTGTTTGTCTCATACTACATTTCTTCCAATTTAGAATGTGTTTTCTGGTTTATAGACCTGTTCCATTTTGCTATGTCCCCCATAGATTCAGGAGGTCTCCATGTTTTGCCAATCTTGTCTCTCATTGCTTCACCATCATTAAGAGGTCAATCCTGTTTTGTAGAATAATTCTGGTTTATTGATTTTAAAATTATATGTTTTAGTCAAAATTTTGACTGAAGGGTTAAATAATTAAATAATTTAAAAGCATTATTTTTCAAAGGTTTGAATAAAGACTAATTAGAAGCTGGTATGATTTAAAAAAAAAAAAAAAAAAATCAGAATTGCTGTCTGCAGCTCTCGGCTCTGAATGCAGACTGAAATTGCTGGTGGTTATTATTACAGGACATTTGTTAGACGTTGGTGGTGGTTTGATCTGCCACCTACAGGCAGACTGTACTGAAACTGGTGCACATGCAGCCTACAGCATGCCCCGCATTTCAGTGCAGAAGCTGTGAGGTGTCATTTCATGCAGAATGTGTACCTTCATAACTTCAGCTTCTGTTTCAGATCTGACCGAGTTACGGATCTTTGTGTAAACACAGTTATGGGGAAGACTGCAGCTGTACTAAAGCAATGCATGAAGCTGCTACCGAGTTACGCAGCCAAGGGTTCCAGAAAGTCAAGCCATACATATGTACTTGGACTCTGAGAATCTTATTTTCACCTGGGATTCGGCATCTGTATCCATCCTCTCCTGAAGCTGTACAGTGCAATGGCTCATAAATGAAGAAAAAAAAAAAATTCAAAATGCAGAGCTAGCATACCTTCACATCTGTGCCCAGGCAGTCTGACTTTGTTCAGGCTGAGCTTGTCCAGAAGCTGGCACATTGGATACTAGAACTGGTATCCAAAATGCACATACCAACACACAATCACAAATACTCTGAAATAAACTTCATGGAAAAAAAATCAGCTACTAAGAAGTCTGCAGACTGAAACAAGCGTTTGACAGTATAAATCAGACGTCCATTCCTTACACATTCCTAAATTATTATACATAGCAAAATTAAGAACTTACAAAAAAACTACTTTAACAAATATTTTCAGAGTTCATGCATCCACAACACCTTTTCCTTTTCAAATGTAGATGTAGGTCCTCACACTTTGGAGTCGATTTACTATGTGCTAAATTGTGCTGATGCAAAAAAACAGCGTGTGAGAGCATGTGACTGGAGCAAATGAACCATCTCAGCCAATCACAAACCATGTGACTTAAATTGCACTTGCAAACATCTTAACTTGTGCTACAGGCTTTGACAAATCTGGTGCTCATTGGTTTTTTTTATAATAAGATCTAATGGCCATTATTTCACTAGTAAGTACAATAGAGTCATGAAACCAGGGAACATAAATTTATGAAGGTTACAAAACAGCCCTGATGTACCACAGTGTTTAAACTCTTGCACACTGCGAAAAATCCATTCATCATTTACATAATATGAGCCAAATTAAAATCCGGAGCATGTTTTCACTTTTTTCCTGGCTTAATATCCCTGGCCAAAAACATACACACTCCAAAATATGAGCTATTTATGTTTTCATAAAAATGTAATTTATTGAAAGGTTATCAACAAAATGTGGAGCTGTCAGAGGCCTCAACCCCGAAGAATTCCAATGTGGACTTCGATACAGACCTGAATATTTGCTCGCTGACAAAGACTGGTATTTTTATTACATTTTAAAATGTTTAAATCAGTTCCCAATATGATTTGGCTACAGACCATAATTATCCTTTCAGGTCTGAAAATAAATAAGCACTGAGGACTTAGAGACCTCTGCTATAGAAAGGAAGTGGTTCCATTTTCGAGTGGCAAATTGGTTTAACCCCACTTTAAACCTTGTCTAGGCTGCTCTTTCTCTCTTTTTCTTGCATGGATGCAGATGGTTTCAGATGATGTACGCAGATAAACTCCCATGGTTCATGGCTTGAGTAACAGTCATGCTCTCACATTGTTGAGGCAGAAAATGGCCCAGCCTTTCTGGGGATAAATAGCAGGTAAATTGATTAAACTCATGAACACCAACCTACTCAAGCCAGTCAGATGCCCCTAAGAGTCCTGCCTGTAACTTTTTCACCTGGTTCTTTGGAGTCTGTCAAATGGGAAAAAAAGTGGGTAATTTTTTTCTGAAAAAGTAAAGCCACTAGACTACATATAATAAATATGTGGCCTCACATAAGTGATTAAATGAAATTGATTTGATCATGAAAAATGAAATAATATTTTTCCACAGCACCAGGTTCCTTGAAGTGCAATTCTTTGTGAGAGAGAACTTGCCAGAGGTTTGTTCTGTTCTTCCCCTGTCACCACACGGAAAGGGTATTGAGGTACAGAGTGCTCAATACTGTCCTTTCCACATCCTGAGACACCAATCACACATCATGATCCTATTTCATACTTCAATATGGTCACTGAAAATTGTATTTGTGTTTGCGACAGCAGCCTTTTTTTCCCCCACATACCTGAACACTCGTCCAAGGTCGAAAATATCTGATTTCTTTGTCTCTTTTTTTGGGGGGTATTTCTTATAATCCCTCTTAGAGCGAAGACTCCAAGGAATATCCTGTTGTACAGGAGAGGCAGTGCCGGTTTGCCAGCTGTCATATTTCCACTCCAGCCTCCGAGAAAAGACCTCGGCCTCTCTTACCAAAGCGACCCGGGTGAGGGGGGAAGTTCATACAGGCTGTGCTCTTTGCCCGCTACAGGGAAACAAGTTCAGAGGTTCATTACATCTTCGGTTCTCTGAATTCAGTGTTCTATTGATTTACAACACAAAGTGAAGTAAGTTCACAGATGGAGGACCTAAAAACTGGCCCCTGTTTTATTCTGTGTGTCAGGCTGCCATATGGTCTAAGCAGCCAGATTTTAGGATGGAAAGTTGTTGACCAAAGAGGGGGGGCTTTAAAGCACCACTACAGCACTGTTTCCTCAACTTTACATAACACAGCAAAGCGGAAGTCTTTTTTTTGGGGGAGGGGTCCTGTTGTCATTAATCGTGTTTGATTGATGTTAGTGAAAGAAGAAATCACAATTCAGTGTCTGAATAAAAAGATAATAAGCAGATGCTTATAAGTTATTATGTGAGTACTTTCTGAGAAGAGCCTACAGGAACTCCAAAGCACATATGTGTTAGTGGTGATAATGCTAATAGGTGAGTATACTGTGAGGATGTGGGCATACTTTAGCTCCAAACTCATGTATTTATAGTAATACACATCATAGGGGGGTGTACTGTGCATCTCAAGTACTGTGTACTGTGAGCACAGTAGGTATACTTCATATATTAGTGTATACCCTCATGTACACCATGCTAGTAAGCCATAATAAAACCAACAGTAACTGGGTAAATGAGAAAGATTCTCTCTTTTTTGCCTATGTTGGCATTCACAGTCATATTTCTGTGATCTTTGTTTGGTTTGCACTCTTCTGAATATCAGCCGACTTCTCCACATTGTATTTCGGTATAATAAACACAGTGGAAGCAAGAGGAGCTCTTAGAACATACATCTTCAATTACCACAAATGACCCTTTCCCTCAAAAGTTTTCCCCACAAAACCAAAACTGACAACAGGACTCACTATAGAGGTCTGTGTTATACAGATGAAGCTTGTGGAAGCAAAAACAGTCAACATTCTAGGAACAATGGACTGTATTCCTGGAGCACAGTATTCTGGGGATTTGGGAGGCTCATGTACAAGCAGACTCAAGCTCATTTAAAGCTTTGTAGGTTAAGAGCAAGAGCTTGAAATCAGTGCTGTGTTTTATTGGTTGCCAGTAAAGCTAAGACTACTGCAATGTAATTACGTATTTAGCAAAAGAGTAGGGGGGGTGATGGCCACAAACTCAGACCGAGTCGGTAATCTTAGACATGTTTTGTTAACAAGTTTTTATCCACAATTACAGATTTACAGATTTACGTTCTGGAACATCTTTCAGGAAATTTGAAATACCCTCCTTTTAAAACACTCTTTGATCTTGTCCACCCAGTCCATGGACCACCATTTCTCTAGCCTCTGGCTCATTTTTCTTCAGTCTGCAATTATAACTGGAACATCTTTCAGGAAATTGTGTTTAGGGATGATGTTCCCTGTTAAACTACATTCTGTCAGAAATAAGCCCATACTTCACATCCCAGGACTGAAAACCTATCAGATAAACAAATGCATTCATTCTCTTACCATGTGACATGAGAAATGCCCTCTTTAGAAAAGGGAGCACATTTTAATTGACTTTGATCTTGTCCACACCAAACCATTTGTCCATGGGCACCACCATTTCTCTTAATTCATCAAGTTACAAAAACAAAAGCCAGCACAGGGTTTATAGAAGAACGGGTCTAGAAGGGTCTCATGTTTTGTCATTGGAAAACATTCCCTGAAAAAACGATATACCATTTTATACATCATGCTTTTGAGCTTTGATTGGAGGTGGGAAACTGCACGAATGGGACACATTTCTGATTGGTCATGTGTGCCACCTGTCAAAATCCTAGCAGTCGATCCTCTTAAATAGTGTAAGGACTGATGATGATGATGATGATAATGGGACTCCTTAGTGTGCACAACACTCAGACAAAAAGCTAAGGAACCAATTCCTCAACCACTAAGGTCTCGAAGGAGACAGATTCGAGGGAACAAATCCCCAAAACAAAAAAAATACACTCCTGTGGGAGAATCCCAACTCTAACATAAATAAAAGAAACTAAGACTTCAGGAGTGATATAACTAACAGCTCTTAATATAGAAAGAGCAATCTGCAAAGTACCATGCAGATACTTCAACACCAAAGTTCTTTGGCAGGTAAAAATGGATCAACCCCGCAAGAAAAAGAAAATAAAGAACTTTGTAAAGATTCCTACATTATACTTACACTCCAGGCATACTAAGCCAAAAAAAAAAAAAAAAAAAAAAAAACAGAGGACAAACTCTCTTCCAATGCCGGAGAAGTGTATAGATGACACTAACGCAAAGACATGCTGAAGCCCTGGGTAATATAAAGACCTCACACACCTGAAACCAATTACTACTCGGCCACACCTAGCAATCAACCGATAACCAAAAAAAAAGATAGGGAAAGATAGCCAATTAGCCAAAAGAACGTTGCTAGCTTCCTGACTATAGTACAAACGAAAAAGCATGAAAACAAACAAATAATAAAACCCAGGATAACACCTGCAATCATGACAAATAGAGCACAGAAGTTTAGTTACCAGACTCCGGAGGGGTCGTTTTGTAGCTTGGTTCTCTTGAGCAAAGCACATGTAAAACATTTTAAGTGCAACTTAGTTTTTGGGCGTGAAAAAAGTAATTTTTTCTAGACATTCAGTTTATTTAATGTATTATGATGCATATGACAATACATCTCAGATATCAGACCCCAGGTTTGCAAAGATTTTTATTAATTAGAATTAAATTAACACAGCAGAACACATTAAGAAACGCATTTAACATTAAGTTAGAAAAGAACGGTCAATGAAATTCGTATACAATAATAAAGTGTGATGGAGAATGAATGGAGATCAAAGTTGACAGCTGTTACCTGCATCTGCTGCATATTAGTATCTTTAAGCACAGAAAGCATATCGATGGGTTTAGTTAAATTGTTAAAACCAACAAAAGCTAGAATGTGACAGCAGCTGGAAATTGAAGAATAACACCCGAAAGCCAGAAGGTAGCAGTGAAGTGAACTGGGGTGGTTTCATAACTTAGGGATGGGAAAGCAGAGCTCATGCAGACAGCCGCGCTTGGCTGCCCACGCCTCGGACTCTTTACGATGACAGTTACATTCCTGCCCTGCCATGTAATGCCCTGAGGCCTGTGGCCGCTTCCCTTCCGGCCTTACCCCCTAACGGCCCTCTGAGGGCACGTCTCTCCACCAGCGAGGAGCTGGGCTCGCACGCGAAGCGCTTACCTCACACCAGCCTCCCCCTCCCCAGCTACACCACGAACTGCCCCCCCAAAACTGCACCTTGAACTGGCCTCCCCTCCAACCCCTCTCCCCCAAAACTGCGCCTTGAACTGGCCTCCCCTCCAACCCCTCTCCCCCAAAACTGCACCTTGAACTGGCCTCCCCTCCAACCCCTCTCCCCCAAAACTGCACCTTAAACTGGCCTCCCCTCCAACCCCTCTCCCCCAAAACTGCACCTTGAACTGGCCTCCCCTCCAACCCCTCTACCCCAAAACTGCACCTTAAACTGGCCTCCCCTCCAACCCCTCTCCCCCAAAACTGCACCTTGAACTGGCCTCCCCTCCACTCACAAAGCACCTCACGCTGCCAGCCCCCCCGCCCCCGCCCACGGTGGTACCTGTGGGCCACTATGACTCAGATACCTACAGACTGATCTCAGTTCAAGATCGAAATCACAGAAGGCTTCCAACACAAGACAGAGGTATTTTGCCTTTTTGAATTGCGTGTACCTAAAATTCCTGTACCTTTGGAGCACCCATGGTGCCACATATTTCACATTACTTGCCTTTATTTGCCTTTTAAATATCAAAGACGGGAGTCAAATGTGCACAGACAGTTTGATTCACATTTCTGGGAAAGCTGGACTTGACAAAACAAAAGGCATGCAGATTTGGAAATGATTACAAACACAAACGAATAAACAACTCCCAATTTCAGATTCAAGGCTCTACCAAGTGAACGGAGGTGCGAACATATCCATTTCAAGGAAGTAATTCTCCACATTATTTTCTAGTCCAGTTGCAAAGCAGTAAAAAAGTACAATAAACACAAACCCAAATCTTGGCCCTGGGAAGCCTGTTTGTGTGTATGCATTAGAAAAAAGCCATACCCTTTCAGCAATAAATGGTTAATTGGATGGTTCATAAATGAATAAATTGTTAATAATGGTTAATGAGTCATTTGCGATGTCCGGCCCCATGCAGCAGATTATGTGCGCAGTATGCTCACGGCATGCTTGTTAATCACAGGGGGCTATACTCGCCACATTTTCTGGCTCAATGTGGTGCAGGAGTGGTTATAAATCTGCTATTGACCGACAAAATGAAGGCCAAAAAAAGTATTTTAGAAAAATGACAATTTCAAATATGAAAAGCAGCATTCCCAAGATCTCCCTAGTACCGAGATTTAGGCAGCGCTGCACAAACCCTCGCTAGCGCCTCAAACCAGGTGTCATAATTAATACTGCCACGTGGTAAATGAAGACCCAAACGTTTAAAAAGTTATCAATGGATATTAGGTAGATGAAAAAACGAGTCCATCTGTAGCAGAGGCTGCAGAATCGTCCACACAAGGTTCCTGTAGAAAGCGTCAACAAGCTAACCGTTAATGGTTATTTTTTTTAAGAAAAAGCTGGTTGATATTCTCACTTCACAGTAGCTTACAGTGAAAATCACTTGATTTATCGTGGGTAATAATGAGTTTGTAATGAACATTAGAATTTGAACACTAATTTCTTAATCCTTTATCTATTCACGATGTATATATGCACACAGGCTGTAAACATAAGGAAAACGTAGTCTAATATGTCTTATGGATCTTTGCAGATTTACAATGCTGCAGTCTGTGCACACACCTGCTAAAACTGGACATGACATCTGATCTTAGCATACAACCACGTATAAAATGATAATTGCCAAGCTTTGTGGCAAAATGAGCGTACATTCAGTTCATGATCTTTTTGCCCGGACCATCGTTTCATGCCATTGTGTGCTCTTTTTTTTATTGTGGATTACAGGGAGAAAAGCTAGACTAAAGCTGATCTCGGAACAGTTCAACAGTGCAATCTTTCTGTGAAAAATGCAGAAAGCACATGGGGTCTTGGACCCAAAACCTACTACGGAAGTGTATATCTGTGGTTTTCAAAGCTGTCGAAATGAATGCACTGTAAATCCGGACAGGATGTTGACACAACTATGAGGAACAAGCAATGTCAAAATAATGATATTATAGAATAAATAGTTATATGCACAGTAATGCCTTTTAAAACCCAAGTGTAAGCATAAAATTAGCTTAATAAGTTCTTCGCTTGCTGTCCACTTGCAATCACTGAAAATGAGAACATCAACATGTAGCAGGAAACTGTGAGAGTTGTTTCGTCGACCTAACACCTCTTCATGCTGCGCGTGCCCCTGTCACTCTCAGCGCCTGCCGGCTGAAATAAATATCAGAGCTGACCTCACTTTACATAGGCTCAATTTTCATGGGATTAATAAATGAGGTAGCGATAGTTACCGATGACCAATTTTAATTACGTATTCTCTCACTATCTGAACATAGAACTCTGCATTCCTACACAAGCAAGTTAATTTCATGAAAGCCTTAATGCACCTAAGGCAGGTCTCAACATATTCCTTCAGCTATAACATCCATATCACGTACACATTTCACACAATAAGCTTGAATAAGTACACTCATGTAATCAGCGATAAGTATTTGAAGTGTTATTCCAAGTCAAGAGGTGGGTTTCTCCAAATGGATAACAAATGTTAGAAATATCTCCTCCACCTTCCGAATCTTTGTAGAAATATCAGTCTTTTATGTCAAATTCGTGTGTACAGTGCAAGTGAAAGCTGCAGTAGAATAGTGCTGTGATGATTTTGGCATATCGAATAGCATCAAATATTGTTAAGACTAAAAACACAGACCAAGACATATTACATAATGGTTCCACCGTCCCAAGCTACTTAACACTGTTTACATAAAAAAGAAAATATTCAGACCTGTACAACAGTTAGCTCTAAGGTTTAAAGTACTACATTCAACATTTTAGTAAACTGTATTGGTTTTATATAATACATTTTTTGAGGGACTTTCAGTTTAAGATTTCTGTCACCAAGTCCCCACATTAGTATACACTAAAGACAAGCATTATAATCACATAAGGAGGTTCTGTTAGAAGTTTCTTATTTACAAACTGTAAGCTTTCCGATTTCCCAAAAGGAACTGTAAACAGTGGGTATCTGTTGTGCGAGCTATCTGGGAAAATATATACTAAAATCTTTACTAGAAGCATTAGAATCACTATCCCTTTATCTGGAGATTCTGGAGAACTTTACAACACATTATTCTGGGGTGTGGGGAATATCCATTTCCTAGCAGCTACTGTTTTGCATTTTTACTGTGATTGGGCGGCCGCCCCTGTTGTCCGAACGGCCGCTGGAAACGGGCCGCTGTGAGCTCTTTACAGTTCCTTGGCCTCCCCATAGTCATTGTACAGCACAGGCAGGAGCTGCTCCTCGCAGGCCTTTCGCACGTCCTGCCCCAGGTCCACCCAGTTCAGGCCGAAGGCTTTGGTGTCAGTGTAGCGGCAGGCCAGGTACTTGAGGGAGGCACGGCGCAGGCCGATCTTGGGCTCCTGAAGGAGGCCCCGGCACCATCCACTGAGGTCATCCAGCTGGGAGAGGATCAGACCGGCCTTCCTGCAACGGAAACCACAGTCAGAGATGTGCCGTCTGGGGGTCTCACCTTGCAACCCGGATTCAATCAGTGTGTGTCCTTCACTTTGACAAACAAATGCATGCAAGGGTATGACCACCTTTTTATGGTCAAGACACACTGTTGTATATTGAAGACTCCGTATGAGCTTAGCCAAGCTCAGCTAAGTCAGAACAGAGAGAACAGTCAGTGATGTACTCTCCTGCACTCTCTGCCTCTGGGTAGCCAGTAGTGGACTAATTGTTCAAATACTTGCAGAACTTGCTTCAAAGTACACCAAAGGAACTATATGGAAAAACAAAATAAATAACCGAATAACAGATTGGAAACAGCTGAAATGAAGGCCCTTGGTGTTCTCACCTTAAATGGTGCAAATCGAACACTGGAGAGGAGTGATCACTCGTAAATTGTGGCTTGCAGTTTCACCATTGTTTTTTAGCACTACATCAACACAGCAGACCCTGACAGACAGACCCTCTGAGGGGGAAGCAGGAATGGTGTAAAGGAAAAAAAAAATCAATTAAAAAGTGTTTAATGCAAAGAGATGTTTTTTTTCCCTTAGATTCCAGAAGAGAAGCTGTGAGGTTCTCACCAGGTCTGGTAGCCTAAATGTGGTTTCTCATGCACAGAAAAGAGCCTCCTTATTCCTGATTCAAAACTTCACCTCGCCGAGTGGCCAAACCAGAAGCTCCGCACATCGGCAATGTAAATACTGAAAACCGAGTCCTTCGCGGGCCTGCGAGAAGGTATCCGAATAGAGCATTACTCACACCATAGTTATGAAATGAAAAACACATTAATTTGCCAAAAGCATTACCCTCACTCTGTAAAACAAAGTGATCCAAACTGAAACCAAAATACTTCATCTGAGAAGCAAGGTTTATTGCCGTTATCGTTCAGACTAAAATAGGCCGAATGACCCTCGGAGCAGAAGCCTTTCTGCCGTTTCCAAAACACTGTGGCATGTCTATTAAGCACTTGAGTTCCATATTTCATGGGAATACCAACTGCAAATCAATGCTTCCTGGCCTCCGAACAACACAATGTTTGATCATTGTTTCTAAAAGCATGTGTGCACATGTGAATTAATACTGAACGCATTATTAGGGTTAATTTAAGGCCAGATAATGACAACAGGTGCCAACTCAACAATTTACCTTTTACTTTTCATCATACACAGATGGGACTTACATCAAACCTCATCTGCTCCAGAAGATTCACAGCCAGTGCATTCAAGTCCTAATAAACAATCTGTTAATTGATTTTCAATCCAATGACTCAAATGGTAAGTCTTGTAATCGTCCTAAGCAGGGTGTCTGCGGACAGAAACAGTTTGTTCCTTGTCACAACATCAGGTGATGTCAAACAGTGGGATTTTCTGCCTTTTCTCAAATTTCAACTGGTATTTGTATTAGAGACAAACCAAAGTGACCTTCTGATCTACAGATACTGGCTTTTACCCAGAGCCCTCCTGAATAATACGGCTTGAGCCTCGAACAGTAAGCGTTCACTTTGGCAAACCTTCACAAAACAAGATAATGGGGTTTTAATGATGAGAGATCACTAATGGGCACAGGCTCATATGAAGAAACGTAAATGAGTTTTTCTTGGCTCGCCTCTATTTGTATCTGCAGTCTGCCCCCTTCTGTCACTTTTTCAAAATAAAAGCGCTGTGGCTGTAGTAAGAGACGCTGTCATTTATATCTTTCTTCTGAAATTATTTATGTTTCTAATATCTTGCCACATTTCAGTGGTTTGAGGAATCTGGATGTTTATTTGCTTAAAACAAAAACTTTGCGGTTTGTTATGCTTTAATTTTTCAAGAAAGTACATTTTGAGCTCCAAATAGCAACGGTTGTCACCATAAATCCCGGCATGTATGGAAGTGGAAAATGGCCTCTTGTTTCCAAGGTACGTTCTTAACCTTTCCCAGTATCCTCCTGGGTTCCTCTTTCATGCTGCTTGGATCCTCCCATAGCTCTGTCTTCCCCTCCGTTAGGGAGGGAGGAAGCCCTTCCAGCTCTTCCCACACACCTAGTGTCACACAGGGCACAGACAAGGGATTCAAACCAAATCTATTAAGCTGGAAAGGAAAGCTGGAATAAACAGCCCCTGATAATTGGGCCTACATCTGAATGCAGAAGCTAACCTCAGGTAGAGCGGACCAATAGCGAGCTGCCGGGAGAGAGAGGAATATTTACACCAGGGGTACAGGTCACGGTACTTATGAAAGCTGGTGTCAGCCTAATGACTCCATAATGCCCTCATTAAATATTAAATGGCGGTCTTTCATTTAACATGCATTGAATTCTGCAATATCCAGCCTTTATGAGCTTGGTAAGGTATAATTACACCTGATAAATATGAATCTGATTTTGCACATCAGTTTTTTAACTCCTTTTTAAATTAGTCAGAAGTCAACCAGGACTGAGCCAGTGCCAGGAAGTGAAACGCAATCTCAAGAATATTGATGTTGTGGGCCAATATCATGGCCAGGGCTCTGATGAAAACAGTCAGTGGTGAGAATGTAGCCAGGAGTCAGACAGGAAACCAAAGGGGAGATGAAGGCTGCAGCGCTTTGTGACAGAGAGACATCGGTGGACACATTGACTGGGAAATGGACTGACACAGAGAGAGAGAGTGTGTCGTTGTAAAGGCAGCTGTCAAATGGCATCTGTAACAATGGAAGCAAAGGTAACTCAGTATGGACCGCTGCTTTCAGGTGCTCAGCTCATGACACAATCTCATGCACTGAGATCATTCTATGCACGATGCTGGTTATTTAGATTAAAGTATACATAACAGATAAATACATGATCAACTTGGCAGAGGTGGACACAGAAATCATACAGGGAGAACTGAAGCTATGTATGACAGAGACACCCCAGCCGAAACAGAAAGGTAGAGTAGTGGAGCATGACCTTGCTAAATTTGATGGGAAAGCCATGCCCCTTCAGTAGTTCAGTAAGTTAATAAACACAATAGCTTGGCTGCATCAGTAAATATACAGATTCTGTTGTTAGGTCTTATGTTTTTTTTTTTTGAAAGGTTCAATTACAGGTGCATAACAGCATTCGTAACATCAAGTAATACTTCACTGACCACAGCATTGATTGTATATGATTTTTTATTTTTATTATCTTTTGGGTGCAAAACTCTGCCCCATTTTTAATATTGTATTAATATCAATGATGTACTGAAGTCCAATGACATACAAAAAGCTTAAGAATACTAAAAAGCTTATTTCCAAATGAACTAGCACATTCTACATTAAAATTAAATATACGACCCATCTTTCACCTCGCAGGATTCACTTAGTTCATTACCATGTATTTGCAATGGATCGTCGTCTTGTGGCCTAGTAGTACGCACATGTATGATAACGGATGAGACGGTGTGAATAAAGCCAAACACACACAGTCATGTTAGACTGACTGCACCCGAGTTTAGAACTTCTTCCCCCAAACATGAATACGATGCTTTTCTACATTTAACATTCAACAAGATTACTCATAGTTTTTTTTTTTCTGGGACAATCTGTGTAATAAACTTGCCTAAAAATGTTTTGTAAGTCAGTATGAAAGTCTTTAAAGCAATTTGTCAGAACACAAAGAGCATAAAAGCACTAATGCTGAGCCATAATAATAATAATAATTCAAAAGGAACAGAACACAAAACGACATAATGGACGCCCCCTTCACCGAGATTTTAAAGCACTTGAGACCACAGAGGGGAGTAAAATAAGATTAAAAACTATTTCAATCGTACTTTACCAAAAAAAAAAAGGACAAAACTTTTACTGCTAATGCCTTTTATGGCTATATCACCCCTACTTCTCAAGCCCAATAAGTCAAAGATTGTATTCAGTGTTTTGTCTATTTGTAATGATATTTTATTGGGTTTTCATTCACTCTTTCATAAATAAATAAACTGTGTTTTATAAGGGCAGATTTGCTTTTATATCTCTGATTATGATTTAAATCTGAGCAATTATACAGAGTATGTGCTTATTAAACTTTATCACAGTCTTATGCAGGGAACCAAACACTTGAAAGCAGTTAAAATGTATTTTAGCAATACTATGAAGAATCAAACCCTAATGCCAGTCCATGTAAATGTTCAGGCTAAGAACGTAGCATCAATGCCATGCTGGACTGTGTGTATGTAGATGGGGATGTGGAGAGATCGTGATGCTGTTGCCATAGCACCCTCGCCATAGCGCCGGGGTGTAGCTTTTCTAAAACAACAGCCAGTTACATGCCTGGCATGGAGGGCAGTCCCGCAGCGATGACAGGCTTAGTGAGGCCGCCGGGCAGGGGGAGAAGCGAGAGATGTGCTTGGCTCCAACCTCACGCAATGTTGCATGAAACGAGGCTGGAGGTTTTCTTGGAGGGAGGCGAGATACGATATGTGCGAAAAAGTGAGCAGATTTCATGCCCTTCCAAAATTGCTTCCCCTGAGTTTTGTTTGCTCTGCCGACTGGAGTTTACATTTTGTAAGGGGCCGATTCGATGACAATTACACTCTATTTTGACTAACTGATGAAAATTACATTTAAATGATCAACATCGTTTGCAAGTGGGAAACCCCCCGATGACCTGAAGTCACTCAAAACAAGAGAAGCGATCTCCGAAGAGAAGCATGCCGGGCAGGGAAACACCTCCTTCTTTTGTGCTGACATGAGGGGGGAAAGTAATATTCTCACTGTTATGATTTTGACACCATTACTGTTCTCCCAAAAAAATTCAGGATTGACAAGAGATATTAAGTCAAACTCAGGATAAGTGGTGAGGGAAAACTATCCTTGAGTTGGAATTTCAGAGTAAGCGTAAGTAGATTCTAACTTTATTAACGGTAACCCTAGAGAGCAATCGCTGAGATGATGGCTGACATTTATTTGTGTTTTGACGCGCCTGCATGCTAGGTTACACACCGGTAGAATGACCTCCCCTGTGTTTTCTTTCATATTTATCAACTGTAATGTGACATGCATAGAATTTCTTTTTTTCCCTAATGTTTCCAGATGTACCCTGGATAACCACAATCTGAAAGTGAGTATTTCAAGGCCAATACAATTCAATTATGAAATAATAATTCAATTATGAAATGGTTTTGGACAGTCAAGTAAAATTCAGTGCAAATATTTACAGGTTTCCTAGCTATCACTTGTAACATCTACTAAAATAATAATATTATATTCCATAACCAGATGCTGAAAAATTCTAATCACTTTTGTTAAATTGTCAGCTTTGTTTGTTTCTATTTAATTAGTATTCTCCATTCCCCAATACCATTTGCGGTTTGTGTTTACTGTCCTCACATGCTTTGTGTCTCTTTGTCTGTTCTTCTGTGACTGAATTTGTTTTTACTGACTCCACATTCATAGAAAACGCAGCTCTGTGCAGCGTCTTATTACTCACAATCAGCGCTTTTGCTTTACAATGACTCACAATTAGGCGAAGAAGTTAGATTTGCTTTTCACAAACACAATTTATCAAGTTCAGTGTTTATTACCTTTAATGGAAAAATGTGCTTGCACTGAGGAAAAAGAAAAGGAGTGCTCTTGTCAGTGTTTTTGTTAAGTCGACAAAACATGCATTTACCTTCTCACTGTCTTCTAATCTCATGTCTGTCTCTCTCTCTCTCTCTCACACGCACACACACACACAAACGCAGTGTTTTTCCAGTAACCCTGATATTCATTTAAGTGACTTTTCTCAAATTCTCTCCTGACACACGCCGTTCATCACCTCTTAATTCCCAGCAGTACAGTCCTTCAGCACTGGTCCGACTGACTGATTTATAATTGGTTACATTACCTTATTACCTCATTTCCTTGAGCTTTATTTTTTTGGACCGTGTGTCTGTAGGTCGAACAGGCTCATAAAGCATTTACAACACTTTCAAAGATTCTTTTTATGTGCTTTTTATAGAAGTGGCAATTCTCACGGAACCCTTAGTGGAGGTATTCTGGCCGAATGAGGCCCGTTAACTCATTTCATGCAACTCTCAAAATGATTTCACAAGAAATATGCTAATCTGCACCAACAAAGCTAATGGCTTTAGATGAAGGCAGCGCAAATCCCGCACTGTGTATCTGTGGCCTGCAGCCTTTGCTCCATGTAATTACTATTGCCTTTGGAATCATCTTTGTCATCCCGTGTATTCGTGCATTTTAAGCTATCCACCCATTTCCCACACACCTAGATGACAATATAAATAGCAATAAACAATGAGCCAGGGGAGGCCATTAGGGAACCTAATAGTTTATAGTTAAAATAAAATATGAGGAGCAGCACATAACAAATGAATCCTCAACGTGTGGACTGCATATCCCAGTCTTCAGAAATGAGTCCTCTGTCTAATGCAGTATGCATTCAAAGTAGCCAGTTAAATGTAGTATAGCCACAATGTAACGTAGATTCAAAACACTCAGTTTGAAAAAAAAGCAAATATTACAAAACATCATAAACCAAAATAAAATGACAAAACCACATCACATAATCCAACTAGGAGAAAGCCCAGGAGAAGAGAAAATACTTGAGAAAAAAGTTGAGCAGCAAAGTAAATTGTTAAGTTCCCTTTGACATATTTCAGGAACAGCTAGTAACTCTTGGCTTGTGAAAATGCGTTGGTTGACTTTTTGTGTTTAATCTTAGGCATTATTCGGTCAAAATTAATATTCACTGTGCAGCTCCCATCACGCGCATTGGCACACTGAGGTTCTCTGTAACAGACTAAAAGTGCTTTAACAATGACATCAAAAGCCCTGTCAGCCACTACATTCAATGCAGTAATTAAGTATGTCATAAATAAATACCCACCCCAGCAAACTGAACAAAAGGCTGTGAGGTGAAATGAATAATTAGTTTATCTGCTCCTACTTCAGCATTATAGGACCTCATTGATGTGACCATTAAAGAAATAGGAGCCATTAGCGAGAGCTCCTCTTGTTTTTGCTGACTCCGAGCGTCTGATTTCATTCGGGCTGCTTATTGCACATTAATCAGACGGCACACAATCGCGCCTTTTCTCTAAGTGTGTTTTAATGGAACACATCAGAGGCAAGCCAATCACACCGCCTCCTCCGCGCCCGACCCGCTCACAAACGGTCTCCTCTCCTTCGGCTAATAGCTGTCGTTTCTCCGTCTCGAAAAACACTAGTAATCAGTTTCACCTGTGCATGGACGTGGAGGCCCTCGCGTTTGATATTAAACACATGCGCTAATTTGTAAAACCTTCAGCTGCAGAAGTTTTTTTTTTTTTTGGGTTGACGTTTGATGGTGAAAACGTCTGAGGCCTCCCAGTTGGCCTTTGTGGTCAGTCCAATGTCAGGTCCGTTTTTTTGGCGTAACGGAAATCGGTCTGATTGCATCTGATTCCTCGCTAACTAGCGGAAACGGCCCCTGTAATCGCCCCTCCCTCTGAGTTCTCTAACAAACGCTGTGGTGCTAAGTGGATTTCTGAAACGCGTAAAAACGAAAGGTCAGGAGAATCAGCCAGTTAAGCACTTTCTCCATCCAGCTGGACGAGCAGCGTGGTTTCCCTTCAGAACGTGGCTCTAAATCACTGCTTACCAAACCCCCCGATCCCCAGATCCCCCAGCCCACCTCACAATCAGACACACTTCCTGTGACCCAGCTCTGATTAAAATGAAGCTTAAGTCATTTTCAATAGCACCTCACACTGAGTATACCAAACATCTGCATGCACAGTGTAACTTGTGACTGTACACCGCAGAAGCTCCATTTATGTATTCACTGCAGTGTTTCATTTGGCATGAAAGTGTATGATATTTGGGTAAATTATTTAATTAATTGTAATTACCCTTTTCTGATTTCAAAGTCAATGTAAATGGAAAAAAAGAAAATCATAAACTAAAATGCTTGAGAACTTTCCATCATAAAGTTCAAAATAAACTACAGTAATAGCTACACTATTCATGCTAGGCATGGTGACTGGATTCTTATTTAAGCTAGCTCCCTGAAGCACAGTGTTTGGGGACCTGTTAACCTAGTCTGTTTGCACTAATACTAAAATGGCAAACTTACTAAATATAGCAAAGTGGTATTAAAGACAAAAAAATAAATAAAGCAAACTAAAAAGGAAATATACAGAAAAAATATATATTCTAAAAATATAAAGTGGATGCAAATCTATGCATGGTTTACTAGTCTTTTAGGTTGACTTTGTTTTGTAATGTTTTTTTCAAATTTGAATTATGCAATTTCTAGCGGCATGTAATTTAAAAGACTGAAGCAAGCACAACATGCTATGTCAATTGAACATGTTATGTCGAAGTGAATATTTACTGAAACAGCTGTTCAAAATGAAAGTGCACTGCGTGCCTGCTATTAATTTAATATTTAAATCTTCTGTGGTTTTCACTGCCACCAAATACCTAAAATATAAATTCATCATGTGGAATACTTTAACCCATACCATTTCAAAGTAAATTATTTTCAGGTATTCCATGGCAACCTGGGGTTTTGAAATACGTTTTAGCCCTGAAAATGCATTTTGATTCACTTGTGTTTGTAATAGGCCCACTGCAGAGGAAAGCGTAAGGTTCGTCCTTATGATCACATTCCTTTGGTAATTACATTTTTCTTTCTTGAGTATGTTACATTTTATTGGAGATGAGCAAACAAGCCCTTCAAACATATTATTTTCCTTGTAAAATGAAAAGAACATGAGCTGCCTTAAGCCCAAACGGTTTCCTGCTTCCTCCATTTTCAGCCTTTCAAACGTAAAGACGGATCCTTGAGTTTATGCGTTTGTTTGACTGAAGAGTATAAGCTCTTAAAGAAACTCAGTGAGTTTGACTGAGGCAGACTGAGAGATAGAGAGACTGACGCAGACTGAGATGGAGGTCCAGGAGTGGAGGAGAAGTACCTGGGCCCCAGCTCGTCCTCGCAGCGCCAGGTGAACTCTCCGAAGCTCTCGTATCTCTGGTTGTAGTGGTAGAGCACGCGGTGGAGGGCAGGGGAGCCTAGGTCCATCAGGGTGTTGTAGGCCGTCTGCTGCTCTTTCCCGCTGGTGTAGCCATTGAACAGGTTATAGATCTTATCTGCAATTTCTAACAAGCAAAGGGGAAGAAGAGAGGGGTGAATCTGATGACCCAAGCAGAGCTCTACCTATTAAATCTCACAACGGCATTGTGCCGTCATGATCCCTGTCTACAACCAGGACGCATGGGAAGACATGGAAATAAGTGTGAAAATATGTTTTTAAATTGTACGTGGGTCTTAATGTACACTTTTACTGATGCAACAGACTTTGCTGGTGCAGACATTGTATTTATCACAATTCTGTTTTAACATTTGGAGGACACGATGCACCAGCCTGTGCCTACAGCTGCAGACGACGTTTTCCAGTGACGTACTGTCTGTCCTTCATTCACAGGCAGATGGCAAACAGGGAATGGGAGAAAACAAGAGCTCCCTACACTGGATCAGAACCTACTTTACCATTAACACTACACTTTTACTGCACTGGGATTTAAGAATGTGATTCTTTTTTACATGACTATGTAAAACTTCCACATTTCTCTGATTCTATATCCATAAAACTATCTTTGTAGAGGGATGGTAGAGGTTGTAAAGACATGGGGACTATTTCAAATGAGAGACCAGATCACTACTTTTATTCTTGATAAAACTGAATTTTTCATTTTCGACCATGTTCAATTTATTGAGCAAACTAATAAAACTGTCCATGAATCCACAGCTGTCACTCACATTCTGGGGGTGGAGCTTACCTTGTGCTTTCACATCATCCACAGCTGGGCAGGGGGTCTTAATGGTGATCTCACTGGGACTGGAGCGCCGGCCTGTGTTATCCACCGCCCACAGTCTAAACCTACAGCACAGCACAGGGAGAGAGGACTGTGTTATCCACCGCCCACAGTCTAAACCTACAGCACAGCACAGGGAGAGAGTACTGTGTTATCCACCGCCCACAGTCTAAACCTACAGCACAGCACAGGGAGAGAGTACAGGGAGAGAGTACTGTGTTATCCACCGCCCACAGTCTAAACCTACAGCACAGCACAGGGAGAGAGCACAGGGAGAGAGTACTGTGTTATCCACCGCCCACCCCACAGTCAGCACAGGGAGAGAGGACTAAACCCCATAAACCTACAGCACAGCACAGGGAGAGAGTACTGTGTTATCCACCGCCCACAGTCTAAACCTAAGCCAGCACAGGGAGAGAGGACATCCACCGCACAGCACAGCAGGGAGAGAGTACTGTGTTATCCACCGCCCACAGTCTAAACCTACAGCACAGCACAGGGAGAGAGTACAGGGAGAGAGGACTGTGTTATCCACCGCCCACCCCATAAACCTACAGCACAGCACAGGGAGAGAGGACTGTGTTATCCACCGCCCACCCCATAAACCTACAGCACAGCACAGGGAGAGAGTACTGTGTTATCCACCGCCCACAGTCTAAACCTACAGCACAGCACAGGGAGAGAGCACAGGGAGAGAGGACTGTGTTATCCACCACCCACCCCATAAACCAACAGCACAGCACAGGGAGAGAGGACTGTGTTATCCACCGCCCACCCCATAAACCAACAGCACAGTACACACACACACGCCCCGCATCTATGATCATATGCGTGTGGCGGTATCTCCGGTGGTTACCCCAGGTTTCGTGACCGTATGACGCACAGAGTAAGAAATATTTACGGTCTTTTCCGTAAATATTTGTAAGCTGGAGCGGCGAGGCAATTACAGTGCTAATTCGATATGGAGATACAAATCTCCAGAGGAGAAACCACAAACGGGATCCCTCCGGTGGACCCAATCAGAGAGTTCTCAGAAAGATACCTTAACCACTGCACGACAGCAACCACATCACAGGAACTCTCACACCAGGGCAGCTGCTTACTCAGACCGTGGTTTCCCCCCGCCGTAAATAAAAGTGTAAAAAAAAAAAAAAATTTTTTTTGGAACATTTATTTGACATTGTGGCGCCATCAAAATGTGTATCAACTTTCTGCAGAGGTGGACAACTCCGGCTTCAGAAAGTAAAACTCCTACCATGTACTCATTCTGCCCGTGCACTAAAGCAGCTGATTCTAATCAGCACAGCCAGGTAGATGAGCTAATTCGTGAACTCACCTGGTTTTAGTGAATGGGCTTGTTCTGCCCACTTTCTGAAGCCAGATTTGTCCACCTGTGACTTTCTGAGGGTATTTGTGTTTTGTGAGAGAAAGACATAATATTTAACATGTTACGGTGTCAGAGAGACACTACAGGTAAAAGGGAAGTGAACAGGCTGCTTTTCTCCAGTACCACGAATGAGGATCACTGGGCTAGCTTCTTTACACTGGTACACCACACACAACACAGACATACAAATGTGTGTGCAGGTCAATCTAGTTATAAAAACAGCATCTAAAAGAGAACTGGGACACTAAAGTTCACTAGATAACTGGTTATAGCCCTATTTATAAATGATCTAATTCTACAGCCGTAATTCACTCCAACACAAAACCTGACCTTCATGGTCCCCTTTTTGAGGAGTCATCTCAAATGACGTTTGAAACATTGTTACATCGCGTACTTCGCAGGCACAATAAACTACGGTGGCTCCAATTCAAAAGTATTACCCATTCGAGTGAGGATTTTCAGCTGTAGTATTGAGGGTACAGTAGCTTCATATCCGAGGGGCCCACAGCTGTCAGACAGTGCGTGACACAGTTCCCCTGCTTGAGTAATACCCTGCAGACAGGTCTCAACCTTTGATGAGGGATAGGAAAAACGGGGCCCCCCCATCTCCCTCCGTCCTCTACCAGGATAGAACCTGGCGACCACATGACGCCCCTAAGGGTTATGGGTACTCTCGGACATGGTGCAGACCCCACTGCACATCCTGTTAGTTTCCCCGTTTGTGTAGCGTGGAACAGCAGTCGTTACCCCATAAAGCATCCACGTGTCCTCAGCTCCTCTTTTATTCCTGTTGTTCTTGCCATTTACCTTCGCTGTGTCCATGCGTCATGACAGGCCTGGGATAAAATCTTCCACCCAAATCTCTGGCACGGCATATTTCTCTCTTGACAAAATAAGACTCACTTGAGCTTTCAGGTAGGACAAATGGAAACCAGCCCCACTAAATATGGGTATGGCCCCGTGCAAAATAAGCCTAAATCGCTTCAGTGTGCAAATTATGTAATGCATACCTTATATTTCAAACCGTATGGACTCCACTTGGGCCAAAATAGGAGGTCTTTCATTATATAAGGATTGACATGCAGTTCTCAGGGCTCTCGGCTTATTTAAGATGATTTATTCTACGCACTAAAACCTGACGTGGCTTCACCATAGCAAAAGCGCAACAACGTACGATTTTTCACAGGACAGCAGGAGAGCAAGAAGATGGTGTCTGGCAGATATTCAAGTGTAATACCTCTGCAGGGATGATAATTTAAAAGGGTATGATAGGTCTAATGGTTTTCAGAGAAGAATTAATCGAGCGGCTCGTAAAGATAATGTTGAATCATATCTCCATCTAGTGGATATCTGCATAAACAACTACCGCCCGTGGTCCCTCTTCTGACAGGAAACCCTGGAACTTGGATGGAATGAAACAGAGTGCTGAGATCCGTGATCTAAAAAGGCCTTGTGAGGTTCGATGCTTTTGGTCACACGCCCTTCAAAGCAAAGGGAACATGGCATTGTAACAGATGGGTTCACTCTATCTGCAGATTTTAAGATAAGCCAGATCTAACAAACAGCACACAAACCCAGTGGCTAATGCCCCCTTGTTCAATTTCAGACAGTTTCTGAATTCCTACACGCTGTAGGTAAGAACAAAAAAAAAGAGCAACAGCCACCAGTTCTCGCCCAGGGGTGTGTTTGTTGAGCGGGAGACGCAGATGGTCGGACTGTCTGCCCAAATGCCCAGGCTTCAGTTCGATAATCAGACGTTCACGGAGGAATGAAGGCTGCTATCTCTGTCACACATGCTAACTTCAATCAGTTTTAAAAGGCTGCTTTGAAACATTATATTTGATTTCAGATGCTGGGTGGGATGCTGCATCATTATGGATGAGCTCTTCTGACGGCTCGTCTTTCTCTCTCTCTCTCTCTCTCTCTCTCTCTTCTCCCTCCTCTCTCTCACTCCTTTTAAAAAACATCCAAAGCCAGCCCCGCTCTTCTGCCACCTGTTTTCCCCAGCTATAACAAAGATGGGTTTATGCTGAGAAGAGTTGCATCAGTTACGTTACCCGAGGACAAACGAGAGAGGAGATACGGACTGAACTGCGGCTTTTGAGGTTATGCTAAATGACATGTACGGGTTTGTGTGAGATGGAGATGAGGAGGGCCGACCTGCAGCCAATGACAGGCGGAGGGTGTGCATGCGTGTTTGTGTGGTATTACCTTTCTTGTATCAGAACATCAAAAAATCAAACTCAAAGAGCACGTGCAAGGGTGATGTCCTCAGCATATGTTTTCGCTGTCTGATCTCTCAGTCCTCCGTCTCTGGAAGGACGAGTGAGGTAATGCGCCGAGCGTGTGACGGCATGTCGAGGTTGGGATGGTCACGGGGGAGTGAACGATCGGACTGGCCATTCTGTCTGCTGACCACTTGTAGCCGTCTTTCAGCACGTGCCGCCCACCAACGCCATGCCGACCTCGCTGAGCCCTGAGACAGTGCTAACCTCATCGGGCTTTCGTCCGATGGTGAGCTTCACCATGACCTCAATCCTCTTACTCAAAGCACGTGCAGCTGCGCAGTTGAATGTACTTGGCGAAAGTTTTGGGTGTAAGAATACATAATGATGAAAGCACACCATTTATGCACATCTAGGCTTGTCAGTTATCTACTTTTTAAGAGTGTCCAGTAATGTGTGAGGCCTGGATGTGAAACACCCTGCAGGATCTCTGTTGGTATAATTATGAACAGACAAGCTGTTCCATGAACTGAGAACTCTCAATGTGTAAAAAAATACTTTCTGATGTCAGTGCAGAATTTAATAAAGGAGTACCCTGACTGGCATAGCGCTTCTCAAACAGTATGTATGTTCTTTTTATTTTTCTTATACAACCAAGAGGTGCTGTTACTGATGACTGAAATATTATGAAAAGAGTGCACATGAATGTACAATTTTGGGCATTAATTAAACCCCTGGCATCTAAACATACAAGAAAGAATATCACATCCAAAGTCAAGATTTCTTCACACAAGTGATTGGAAAATGTGTGAAGTGTCTACAAATGGTCAAAACCTTATCAAATGAGACAAAAAGTGACAACAGCTGTAAATCACCATACACCATACTAAGCTGACTGAGCTGGGGTGGAAACAAAACCTGCATTCACATTTCAAATTACCCCTGTGAATGAAAGTTGCCCTACCACTTTTTTCACTTTTTCAGTTACACTGAAACATTAGCGCCGTACAGTGAAAAATATTGAGAGTGTAATTTTCATTCAAGGTAGCATGTTTATCTGGTTTTAACTGTGTTCCCATTAGCAAGTCAAGGCCATGAGATAATTGTAGACTTACAGGGCAGGCACCTCCCATTTAACAGAACAATGCACATAACGACACTTTGGCAGCTACAGGAAATGCATTTTACTCTGGTTGGCCCCTGAAAAAAGGACTAATCAGAAAGTGCATCTAAAATGTTTTAAAAGCTAAAGTAGGGCTTTTTTGTCCAGTGGGGTCAGAGTTGTGAGTTCTCTTGAAAATTGTTAAATATATTACTTCATAAGATTAAATGCATGAACAAAAACCACCCCTACAATTGGAAGGCAGAAGATGTTACTCGTAGAATGCAGGGTACTCAACAGAAGTAACAAAACAAAAACAGCAAAACCAACAAAAATTCTCTGCTTTGTTTGACACCACTCCCCAAACCAGTTTTCCAGAAAAATCAGCCGGCTTAACATTTAGCAAAGGCCTATCTTAAATAAGGCCATGGGCTGGAGAATGTAACATGGCTGTCTGTCTGCCTTGCGGCCAATGTCAAAACCACTTACACAAAACTCCAGCAAAGCCATACTGTGTCAGTGTTTTCACAATGAGAGACTCACTCAGTATTTTGTCACATTGTCTTTGTCAGTACCTATATATGATATCATAAGCCAGTTTAAAGACTAAAAAATAAACTAGCGTGTTGACATGAGCACCAATCTTAAGACTCTGTATAATAATTTCAGATTTGTCTCTGATGATACACGAGATGCTGACAGGCTTGTATTTTCCTAGGTAAGTAAAGTTATAAAGTATTTCTTCAGTTTTTAAAAAATACATAAAAACTTTCAGGGGTTTATAAATAATTTCCATTGTTTCCCTGGGTACTTTTGGATATGCTGTATGTCTTCAAGGCCTGCTTCCTTGGGTTTTTTTCATGGTATTTCTCCATCCCTGATCTCAATGTTCTCTAAACTTTCACTGTTTTGGATGTACTTGAAGGCATATTTGTTTCCTCTTCTATTCCAAAACTATCAGCAATGTCCTTATCATAAAGTACAGTTCCTTCCAGTTCTTACCTAACTTTCATTTTTCAACTGTATTATTTAAAAGATACAAAAAGCTTCAGGTTTATTCTTTGCATCTTGGTAAATTTCCATTAA
Source organism: Albula goreensis (assembly GCA_022829145.1). NCBI lineage: Eukaryota > Metazoa > Chordata > Actinopteri > Albuliformes > Albulidae > Albula > Albula goreensis. The sequence continues at coordinate 21,448,722 of CM040764.1, read as the reverse complement.
AAACATTTTGTCACTCATTTCTTTTTTAACATTAGCTTGCACACTGCAATTCAATGTGTAATGTAACGGGGCATTGCCACAGTGCATTCAAATAGATGTTTCCTGATTGTAAAAATATTTAATTTGTACTACTGAGTGACCATTACCACATGGCTGATTCAACCTGAATAACGGGAGAGATTCACTTGGTCAATAGATAAGTGATATAATGCTTGGCATTTCCAGTCTGCTATGGGATTTGATTTTATGGGTAACGGTGGTGAAGAAAATGGGGAAAAGGTCATTCAAACCTGACCATTCATAAATACGGGCTTAAATTCCTCCCGGGCAGACTCGGCATCTTCCCTCTGTGCGTTGGAGAACGTTTCACCTGGCTGGCCATAGGATGTATTCAGATACGGTCTTTGTAGCTGAAATAATAAACTAGTTTCTCCTGAGTTACTTCCCATTCATGGTGTTGTCATACAACAGGGAAAAAATGAAGGACTGTAGCTAGGTGAGGGTCTGCAGATAACTGTCACATGGTCTGATGGCATTATGATGTCACTATCCCTTCCGTAAGGATTCATGCTCCATTTCTCTTGGCCATCCTAAATGCACTGAACTGCTAATGTTGTGCATTATATTTCATGTGCTGTGACTTTTAACTTTCATGGTACATTGGTGTGGATTTAGTTGACAATTGTCATAAACTTTGACCTAAATAAATGCAGGTTTCATTTTTTTAAGGTGAGAAGTTCATTTTGACTGTCACTGAGCTCACCTTCTAAGGGTTTTTGTGGAAGAAAACAAATATGATTGCATTTAAGTGCAAGTTAAAGTTAACCCTTAGAACTGTCATAAATGAACACTCATTTTCAAATCTAGAACAATGTTTTATATAAAAACAAACATGGTTGTAATAAGTGGCTAGAATGTGCCATAAACCAAGCCTCTTAAAATGTTCAGAAAGAAATTCTGCCCATTTTTGAACAAACTCATTTACCTGCATAACTATCATTTGATATGGAACAGCTCCAAACCTGTCTATTGTTTTCAGATACAGTCTCCTGCTCTTGCGATGTATGCCAGACTTTCTTTCCCTGTTGCATCCTGAATTTTAAATGGAACAGGTGGACTCCAGGACTTTCCTTTGCTACACTCTGCATCAAACTTTTCCATCAATTTGACTGACAGCAGCGAGCATGTCTATCTTTGAGATCAAACGTTCTCGGACTGCGAGCGTTATGCAAAGCGGAAAGCAGTTTTTTTTCCCCCCGTGTTCTGTTGAGTAACCTTTCTCAACACGTTGATCTCTTGATTCCCGTTCCTGCTATTAGCATTAAGTGCTTCGCTGACGCACTATCAAGCTGTGCCAAGCCATGAGCCACTTCCCCAGCTGTCTGAAACATATTTAAAACACCCCAATTTGAGCCTTTGCTTTGCCTAAAGAAATACATAAACATGACTGGGGCGAGGTTCCAGCACCCCCCCCTTCCCCATCACTCAAAATGAATGTTCCTCATAAAAGAATACCGTGTTCAACATTAGACGTTTCCACCGGATTACCCAGGGAAAGACCAGAGGCCAAGACTGGGTTCCACCGTGCCCCTGGAGGCCCAGCAAAGAGGGTGTGACCCACAACCTCAGCGTCGTCCGGAAACCGGGCCCGCCGGTGAAAAACAGGACATGCACAAGGCGTTACTCATGGAACTGCGAAGGGGCGTATAGAGCGAGGACGCTCGTTGTGCCGCCGTCCTGTTCCACTGGGATTTCTTTAAAATGGGCGTGACCTTGCTGTGCGTTTCAGAGAGAGAAAACGCCCCTTCTATTCCCAATATCAATTTGAGAATCCTGTTATTTATCTACACTATTTCATTCACACTATAAAAATGTTCAATGTCAGATTATCTACAAAGCATATAGCTTTTATAGAACTGTAAAAATCTACTATAAAAATGCCAAAATATTGATATTAAAATGACATTAAATCATAGCTAAACTTTCAATAATGCATCACTGAATTTATGAAGTCATGAAACAATGTGCTGCATAATTAACATGTAAATTTAAAAGAAATATATTTTAGAAACTGTTTTGCTTGCAACAGAGACTATGCATCACCAAATCCAATAGTATTAATCTTTTGCTTAATTAAACAGGCAAGCTTGATTCATTACTGCCATCAGTGCTACACTGAATTGAAGTTTTATTCAGCATTTTAAATCGGCTGAAATGGCATCACAGGTAAACATCCAATTTGTCCAAAATAATGATGTCACCTACTGCATGTCCTGTAATTGCGTGTTATAAACAGATGTTGTTATTGATTTAAGTAGATCTGAAGAAACCGAGTTATTGCTTGAGGTAGATGTTGTCCAATGGGGAGAGCGAATACTTTTTGGTTGATGCATTTTCGGATGATGTAATTACATTTAGTCATTAGGCAGACACTCGGTTCAAAGGGACTCACAGAACATGCATTAGCTGGCAGGGAGAGAGTAAAAAGAGTAAGAAGAGAAGGGGAAAAAGATGGAGAATAATTTCTTTAAGCGCTGAGTCTCCTGTGAACAGATGCACATGAGAAGATCTCATGGAAGCGACAGATGGCTGTCCAAATGTAGACATCAAAACTAGACGCTCGTGGTGACTCACAACATTTGGTGCTAAAAGTTACAGCAAAGACAAATAACAAAAGTTACTCAAGCTCACATGATAAAACACTTCACATGTCAAATTTTAAAAATGCATGATCCCTACGATTAACTTAAGAAAGACAATTCACTGTTTTGCCCAGCATGCATTATATTGCATAAATTACCAGTGGACTATATGGTCAAAAAGCTAGTTTTGACCTACTTTAAACGCTTCGATGTTAAGAAGACTTTTCTGGCTACCTGACCAGCAACAATAAGTTGTTCTTCCAAAACAGATTGTGAAAGAACCACACACAAGCTACGCTTTTCTCTCCCCCGTTATTTAGCAATTTTCCTTTTCATCTCACATCTGTGTGAATGGTTTTCAGTTTGAGCAGACACATTTATTTGCTAATGTTGCATAATGTTAACGTTACGTAATATTACATTGTTGTGCTAATGTTACTAAATGGACAGAAACGTTAAATAGGCAAGCACTTGTTATGTTAAGGTCAACTGCTGCAGTTATAAAAGCTGTGTAAGTGTCCTTCTTGTACATGGAGCTGCATATCTCTGCAAAAACAGTGTGGGTGGTGTAAGGTGACAGGAACTCACAGAGGTGATGTATGTCTGTGGTAACTCATGAAATGCATGTTGCATACTGTCTGTAATAACTTGTATGTAACAGGTTGGGCAGTGTTATCTGTAGTAACTTGTATGTAACAAGTGGCACAGTGTGTCTGTAGTTACTCATACATAGGGGTGGTGCAGTGTGTCTGTAGTTACTCATATATAGGGGTGGTGCAGTGTGTCTGTAGTTGCTCATATATTAGGGTGGTGCAGTGTGTCTGTAGTTACTCATATATAGGGGTGGTGCAGTGTGTCTGTAGTTATATATGAGGGTGGTGCAGTGTGTCTGTAGTTATATATTAGGGGTGGTGCAGTGTGTCTGTAGTTACTCATATATGAGGGTGGTGCAGCGTGTCTGTAGTTACTCATATATAGGGGTGGTGCAGTGTGTCTGTAGTTATATATGAGGGTGGTGCAGTGTGTCTGTAGTTACTCATATTAGGGTGGTGCAGTGTGTCTGTAGTTACTCATATATTAGGGGTGGTGCAGTGTGTCTGTAGTTATATATAGGGTGGTGCAGTGTGTCTGTAGTTATATAATAGGGTGGTGCAGTGTGTCTGTAGTTATCATATGAGGGTGGTGGTGCAGTGTGTCTGTAGTTATATAATAGGGTGGTGCAGTGTGTCTTACTCATATATAGTGGTTATATTACTCATATATTAGGGTGGTGCAGGGTGTCTGTTGTTACTCATACATTAGGGTGGTGCAGTGTCTGTTGTTACTCATACATTAGGGTGGTGCAGTGTGTCTGTAGTTACTCATATATGAGGGTGGTGCAGCGTGTCTGTAGTTACTCATGTATTAGGGTGGTGCAGTGTGTCTGTAGTTATATATTAGGGTGGTGCAGTGTGTCTGTAGTTACTCATATATTAGGGTGGTGCAGTGTGTCTGTAGTTACTCACATGTAGGTGGTGTCAGGCTCCAGGCAGCGGATGATCATGCTGATGGAGGAGGTGAGAAGGTCAGGGATGTCCCCCAGCATCACGCATGGAGACTTGGCCCCAGAAAGGATGTCATCAACGAAGCTCAACATGGTCTCTGCG